>JASIRB010000737.1:0-30402 GCA_030323885.1 Branchipolynoe longqiensis | reverse complement strand
ATACTGTATATAGTTTCCCCGATTATGTTGCCTAAGTGCTTCACCATAAAATAATATAACATTTACTTTTGTGTGTCATTTTTGAGTAAATTCATAATTTAGTTTCCATGCTGACATCTGACATGGCCTGTGGATTATTCACAGCAATGCATACATTTCAAATATCCTTAAATATAATTTGACGTTTTTACATGCTTTTTGCATGATTGGTGTGTCATAAGGTCGATGTTTACCAGACAGCATGGTTCAATAGTTAGAAAGGACGCTTCTTGCCCTCGCGGGAGGTTGTGGGATCGATCACCGACCAATGGTTTACAAAGCTACTACCTGGAGAGCATCGATCGGCTCAGTGCCACAAGAATGTAACTGAGTAGGATATCACATCATAGTGCTGGTGGCATACTATTCCAGTGAACCAGCACTAAAAATTCACTGTGGTGACCTGTTCTGATATGATCTCAAAATAATTAAAGAAAATGTGGGGAATCAGATTTGATCATTTATATTTATAATTATTCTTTCCGCTTTGTGATTTAGATAACCACTTAGTTCTAAACCATCGTAACGGATGCTCACACTTTGACATAGAACGGCGAGTTTGTCAAATAGACAGAGGATGAGAAAGTTAAAGAAACAACTACACTTGCTTAAGCCCCAGTCACACTATGGCCTGCAACAGCTTGCAACCACTTTGGACCAAAGAACCCACAGTCACCGGTGACCTACTTCCTTGTGACCAAAGCAGTGGTTGCCAACGTCCACTAAACCATTTTGGTCGCAAAGGAGGTTTTTACTGCAGTAGCTGCAACCTCCTTGCCATAAATGGTCGCAAGAAGGTCAGTGACCACTGAGAACCACTTTGCGACCATTTTGCGACCACTTGCAAGATCTTTGTGACCAACTTTTTTTGTGGTCGCAAGCAGTTGCAAGCAGTGGTGTGACTAGGATATTATCCAGCCACAAGTCATGTGTACATTTGACTATTTAAGGTGATAAACGTGACTAATTCTTAGGCCTACTAGTACTACTCTATGTTGACAGTGATTCTATCAAACAGAAAGCGATACATTTCATAGCAATTGCTTTCACTGTTACTACCATATTTCAATTGCGTTGTGCACAACATGAACTCTCCATAAACATACTTTGTCGACAACTCTTCTAGTAGTATTAAATTAACGCACTCACATATTGTTCTGCGCTATCCTAAAGGCTAAAGCCGTCCTAATTTTACACAGTATTATTGGAATATCTTCCTGCTGATCATGGTGGTGAGTGACTTGGAGGTTTAACGCCAAATCAGTGGACATGATCGTGATCGGTGCTGATGGCGGAGTGGCAGTGTTAAGCCGTGTTCACACACGGGCGTTAAGTCGCCTCAACTAGTTCACCTTGTCTAGTTCAGCTCACATTCGCCGAGTGGACGCGACGCTGAGGCGGATTAGGGCTGATTCGCCTCATCTAGTTCGCTTTAAGTAAACCACGTCGCGAGGTAGTCCAGATGAACCGAACTAGCTTAAGTCGGCCCATATTGCCTGCGTGGATGGTAGCGGTTTAGATGAGGCAGATTAAGGACATCACAGTTGAGACCTGAGTTTGTTGACTTTCCGGTAAATTTGCTCTATGAAACTGCTAGCTGTGCACAGATATTTTTTTCATCATTTATTTTTAGGGTTTCACTGCCCAGCAGAAGTTTTGACCGTTCCAAAACAATACGATTCAGTCGAAACAGATCTAGGTCGAACCCACACTCTCTCGTGGCGACGTCGACTAACCGAAACTGGCACTGGTTAGTATGGACTTGCTCATGCACAGATATCAATTTCCAGCTAAAAGTACTGCATGTGTGGACACAACACTAGTTCGCCTCATCTAGTTCGCCCTATCTAGTTCGGCCTAAAGTTGTGTGTGTGAACACGGCTTTACTAGAGGTGGTGTATTGTTTGTTTTATGAGATATGAAATCGGAAATGGTTCTCTTTTATGCTTCATCATCGGTCTCGGCCACTTCCAGATATTTCAAGGAGCCGAGTTCCCCCTTCATCATGGCAGTCTTTGCAATGAACTGAATCCCAGCCACGGGTGACACGTTCTCCGAGGGCGTGGCCTCTAGGAGGTGCTTGATCTCCGCTTGCAGCTCCTGGTACTTTGCAACACTAACTTCACCCCAACAATTCAGGATAGTCTCAATTGTTTCTCGAACCCTCTCGCTCTCTGCAATAAGTGTGGCCCCCGCAGCCTGGTCAATATTTAACTTCAGCCCCTCCACTCTCCTTTGAGCAATCTGCAGCAACCTCTTCTTCTCCTCGTTCACTCTTTTAACCGCTGCATCCGCTGCTTTGCTGATTCCCTCCTGTGCAGCTATCAGTGTCATGTCATAGCACTTCACGAACTCATCACTTCTCACTAGCCACAACTGCAGCTTCGTGCCAAAGGTATTCAATTCCCTGAGGTGCTTCTGAAGATCATCGCGGACTAACTTGGCACTTTCCGTTATCTCCACAGTGATATGGCTTCGATTGTGGCCCAAGATGCAGATCGAGCAGAGGCCAGGGTTTGGTTCACAGGTGCGACAGAGGTACATGACCAGGTGTCTCGGGTGATGGGCACAGAAAGGCGTTGAGTTGCTTGCCAAGTCCTCTGACAGACTTCTGATGGAGTGCGCACTGAACACGGGGTTGTCGTTGTGCTTCATCATGCACTCCTGGCAGTAGAGCACCATGCACTTCTGGCAGTGGAACTTGGCCGCTTGGGGCTGCACACCGGCACCATTGCTGCAGACATTGCAATGTACACTCTCATCATCTTTGTCGCTGGAGTCCTGCAAATAAAGCTCCTTCAACTTCTGTATCCTGAAGTCGTTCGGCAGCGATCTGATCCCTTGGAAGCCATTGAGCGGGGTTTGCCTTTTGCACAGGGGGCAGTTGATGGCGCGGTTAAAGTTTCCATGGATCTGCTCGAGGCACCCCTTACAGAACGAGTGCAAGCAGTCAAGCACCTTCGGGTCGGAGTAGATCTCCAGGCACACCGCACATGTTAGAAGGTCTTCGGTGGCTCTTGATCTTATATCGCCTTTGTTCGGCAAGCCCATGGGGGTGGCTGTTGAATGTATCTGGAATTAGAATGGTTTGATTCTGAAGCTATCACTTTAATATCATAATATCATGTGTAATGGTAATCGAGAGATTATCGATTAATGCACCCCCATATATCTATGTCTTAGATCCTGACATTTGTTCGGCGAGCCCATGGCGATGGCAGTTCAATGTGGCTGGAATTAGAATGGTTTGATTCTGAAGCTATCACTTTAATATTGTATTATTATGTGTAATGGTAATTGAGAGGTTATCAATTAATGCACCCCCATATATGGGTTATTCTATAAACCTGGGCACCATATATTTGGTTTCCACATTACGATGCTGTTAATTTGTTCTTTCTTTTATTGATTTCAAGTCAAATAATTATTGTATTCTCTGTGTATTAAGTATGTTAGCAATAGTACATTTATTGAAGCTATCCCAAGAAAGAAATTAAAATTTTACTTACATGATTTTGTGCTAATATGAAAAGGTGAAAACTTACACATTTACACTATGCATGTAGCCAAACTTTTTTCAACTTATTTTTCAACTTTTTTCTTGTAAGTCATAACCTTGTCTGCTTAACAGTAATCAATATAATCTTGTTTTACTATGTTGCATATGTTAAAATGAGGTTCTGGATGTGTCTTTGATTTTCACGTTACGCGAGTGATATTAATGTATTACCCCTGTCACACTACGACGTAACAGGCCAGTGGGCAACGTAAAAATCACTTTTTTTTGCGTCAGGATACGTCGAGATATGTCGAGATACATCGAGATACATAGAAATTCTCAGTGTTTCAGGGCCAAATTGGAAGTCAGTGCAACATAGTGGATGTAGGCGAAAGGTTGGTCCAACATAGTTGTAGCTTGTCTCAACGAGTTAGAACATAAAAAAAAAAAAAAAGCTCATCGTAAGGCTAACGAGCCTCCAGCGTGCATGGCATCAGCCTAGCGAAACCCTAGCATTGGCTTAGCGTAGGACTCGCATAATTATGCTCGCTCTAATGTAGCTATGTGTGACTCTGACGTAATTTGTAAAGTGAGTCGACGTCAGGCCCATGAGTGAGCAGTGTCAGTCTAACAACAGTCCAGCATGCTCAGTGTAAGGACAGCGAGCGCTCAACGTGCTCGACATGGATGCCTTCATATACTCGAATGCAAAACGTTCACACCACGTTCACAGCATGTTTGCTTACATTCAAAGAACGTTGGCGGAAGTTACATATGTTACGCGCATGCCAGCCATTCATCAACTAGGTCAAATATGTCAAGACAAGTTGGACTTACATTAGACTAACATTAGACACATGTCAGAGACACGTTAGACCTATGTCAAGATACATTAACGCCACATTGTCAGCGCGCGGGCTGCACGTTCCTCCAGGCTCTCCATCAGTCTACCGTAAGTCAGCGTAGCTCAACGTAGACCGACATAGCTCTAATGAACATCTAACATATCTTGACGTAAGCCTAACTTGAGCTCAATGTAAGCCCAATGTAACCCAACATAGCCCAACATAATGGCCTTACGTCGAAAGTTTTGGGTATGTCCAAAAACCTTGACGTGTGTCACCATATCTCGACGTATCTCGACGTAGGCTTAATGAATGAGTAATGTATCTCAACGTAATGGGCAAATTTCACCTACGTCGGCTTATGCTACCGCGTTACATCATACTGTGACATGGGTATAATGCTCAATTTGTATAAGATCTAATTCAAAATATATGTACATATATATGTATATATGCATATATATATATGGGGGGGGGTATTTGTCTTGAGGTGGTTTGAGCGGCATGGGCAATTGACATTTGCACTAATACAGGTCTGCACTAATGACCGACTTACCCCACCACCGGGCGCGGTGCCCGAAATGGTAGAGCGCGGGCCTTGCATGTGGAAGATCAGGAGTTTGGTTCCCGGTCGAGTCAAACCAATGACTTATAAAATTGATAGATGTCGCTTCCTAGCCTGGCGCTCGGCATTAATAGGATAGGGCAAGGACTGGTTAGCTCAGCATCAGGGTAATGTGACTGAGTGAGATATCGGGTTATGATGTTGGCAGCCTGATTTCCCAGAGGGGAAGCACTATAAAAGTCATCATGAGTGCACACTGTCACAAGTCAGTACTCGTCCTGATATGACCTTAGATGTTGCCAGGACGTAAAACTTCAACAACCCACCAACTATGCTAAAGCACACAATATGATGAACTGGGAAAAAGAATATTTTGAAGGTACACGGCAGTGTCATAGCTAGAGAGGGAGCACTGGAGTGACCGCTTCCCCCGAGCACATACTTCAAAAGTAGTACCTTTTCAACATTCTTTTAAACTCTTCACTTTAGTTCCCTTGTGCGATAAAAGTTGTAGACTCTATCTTGCTTGTGTGTTGATTTTAAATACAGAATAACAATTGTGTACTTCTTTAAAACTATTCTCATTGTATTTTAATGTTAAAGTTGCATGGTCCGATGGCATTTGAATTTATTAGTTATATTTTAGATAAATAGCTCAGGTTGACCCTTATATCCTAATACTCATGAGTCCCAAGTAACTTTGATGAAAAATGGCTAGTTTTGGACAAATTTGAGCTGAAAGAACCCAAAGTAATTTTGACAAGCTTGTCAAAAGTCCTGTGGCTATGACCCAGATGGTCATCTCATCTCACGATGACCACGTGATGTGAGATGACCTACTAATCCTGGAACCTCACAGGGCTGTAGGTAGGTATTTCTGGTTTGGGTACGGGAACATTCTGGGAACGGATTGGTGCCATAGGCCCATGGCAATAGGGTTTTTACAAAATATTATTTTGTAGAAAGGTTAATTTGATCTGCCGCAAATACACAGCTTTCCGGGTTTAATGCATTGATGGCAGCAGCTTTTCTGGCCGTGCCTATGCTTTATCGTTTGGACGGGATCCGTCGCAAATGGGCCGGGTTCTTGGCTTAACGCTGTGATGGAAGCAGCCCTTCCACAGTGTATGCGCCGGAGGACGGCCCGGAGTAGTAGAACCATATCAGTTTCTACACTCACCTATGACAAACTGCACATTCTATGATTCAGCCGGGCCTGAGCATTAATGGTTTGACGGGATCCGCCGCAATTGCATAGGTTTCTGGGTTTAATGCTATCGTAAAATATTCTGATTTACGGCATTGGGATGGAATGCAAATGTTCTATTACTAAACAGGTATACGTGACCAAGCGCATGTATGTATATATATGTAAATGCTGGTGGTGCCTGAGTGGGATGTAAATAGACATGGTTGTGCTGGCAGGGCTGTGTGTAAAATAAAACTTTTTACAGGACTACTTTCAGCTTTTTCTTTAACCTTGTCACAGAGGGGTGAGCGTAGGAATACACTACAGCATTTCTTTTACTATTTCTTCTACTTTACAGACATAACTATACTTGGATTCAATTCTGCTAAATCTTTTCTACCATGCATACAACAGCAGCTTGAAAATGCCAGTGAAACATGCAAAGGAGGAACTATTGGATGGGTCAGACAGAGGCCCTTATTGGACGGGTCAGACAGAGGGGCATTACATAGTTGAATAGACTTGATCGAGCATATCAGGACTCTAGCCGATGTTTCAGACTTAGACATTATTGGTTTTGCTTTATCGAATGCAACAGGTACTTTGCATGAAGTTCTTTTCACTGCTTTTCAGCATAAGAATGCTAAGTCCTGGGATGAAATTAAGGAAGTGATAGCGTCTACTCCACTGACAGTGGATAAACGTAATCATTTAAAAGGGATAGTGATGGCTATGAAGCAAAATGAAGGGGAAACAGTAGCTGCATACTGTCAGTGGTTTAAGACTGCTGCAGCTAAAAGTTGGAATCTTCCTACTGCAGTTTTTGGCACTGATACCTTCAGGATACTCCTTTTGAGATTTCTTGAGTCCTTACTTGATGATAATACTGTCATGGGGGTGATGAAAATGGGAAATACTGTGCCTAGAGCGGGACTCGAACCCACATCTCTTTGCATTCCGGGCCAGTGTGCTAACCATTACACCACCTAGGCTCCCTGATATCAACACACTCCCCACGCCTACCTGTCTATGTGGTTACTTGCCTGAGAGGTCAGTGCAGACCACTACACTCGTCCCCCTGGAATTGTAAGTCTTGTAATGCTTACAATTACATACATACAGGCAATGCACTAACACATACATACACAGGGTAGGTTCAACAACCATACAGCGCAAAGCTTGTACAGGATCCTGATCACGGCAACCAGTGTCATGGGGGTGATGAAAATGGGAAATACTGTGCCTAGAGCGGGACTCGAACCCACATCTCTTTGCATTCCGGGCCAGTGTGCTAACCATTACACCACCTAGGCTCCCTGATATCAACACACTCCCCACGCCTACCTGTCTATGTGGTTACTTGCCTGAGAGGTCAGTGCAGACCACTACAATACCATGTGGTATGTAGAGTCGAACCAACCAAAAACTCTTGAAGAAGCTTCGAAATGTTGATTCTCAGTGATAGGTCTGTTATTAGGCAGCAGAGACATGCTAAATCACGTCTTGGTAATTTAGCTATTTGTGAGCAAATGGATAGTCTAAATAATACTTCTTTAGATTTTTCCAAGTAATTCTCTTCTCAAGGAGGTTCTAAATCCTCTAGTTCATATAGTCAGGTTCTGAAGACTATTCAGGCTGAGAATAAGTCTCTTAGAAAATGCATGGAAAACTTGTCATTAGGAAGTGGTATTTCTGAGCATTCAGCGATTCATGCTGTGAACGCTGCGACACCTTCTCGTGTCAGTTCTTAGAACCAAGGCGTACGTGGTGGATTGCTGCACGTAAACCTAGGGCATCCGGTCGGGCTAGAAAATGCCACTAAAAATAGGTACACTCCAGTCACACAGCATACAGCGAGGCATGTGCTGTCAATGCAACAGCAGGGAAGCAATGGAAAGGCTTCACCGGTTGCACAGACGCAGACATTACCGACGAGAATGTCTCACATGTATCCGCAGGCATGGAAAAGTAATGCTTTATTTTAGGCAGCGAAAGCCTAGTACAACATAAAAATTTACAAAATCTTGTTTCCTATGTAATGAGGCACACATGATGTGCGATTGTCCATATAAAATAAAATAACTTTCGGGTAACGTTAACATGAGCGGTACTACACTGACAGGAAACTAAAAAGCGCACTTGATGCACATCCTTCGATTAGTATTGAATTTGATGGATTTCATTTATCTGGTCTTGTAGACTCAGGTGCGGCTAAGAGTTTAATACATTTGTCTGCTTTTCAATTTTTAATTGACATCAGTGTATCCGATGGGCAATTGTATCTGGGTAGTAGATTGAGATCTCTGACAGGACGTCTAATTCCAACTGTAGGCATTGCGTATATTTCTCTTTACAATACATTATGTCCTTTCTTTGGAGTAGATTCACTGAGCTTTGATATGCTCATAGGTACAGATGTAATGGAAATTTGTGCAGCTGAAATTAGTTATAGAGATAAATTTGTTTCCTTGTGTGATGTTCTACATCCATGGATAGGTTTAGAGTTCATAAATAGAGGAATTGCAGCGATAGTTCTAGAATTAAACTATTGGAAGATACAATTTCCTTCTTTATTTCCTGAATCTGATGTTAAACTTAGAGCTACTAAGGCGGTAGAAATGCATATTGATACTGGTAGTGCATATCCTGTGAATCAGAGACCTTATAGGATACCTTTAAGTAGAAGACATCTTGTGGAAAAAGAGTTAAATAGAATGCTTGAAGATGATATTATAGAGGCTAGTTGTAGTCTGTGGGCTTCACCAGTCAATATAGTGCTGAAAAAGGACGGTACTATTCATCTTTGTGGAGACTATAGTAAGCTAAATGCACTGACAACTAAAGATGCTTATCCTCTGCCCAGGATACAGGATATTTTTGATCAACTTCATGGAGCTAAAATTGTTATCACTATAGACCTAAAATCTGGTTATTGGCAGGTAATGGTAGACGACGAAAGTAGACCTAAAACAGATATTAACACTCATATTGGACTGTTTCAATTTAAACAGAATTTTTAGGAAAATGTTGTTTGATTTATTTAGATGATATTATAATTTATTCACCTGATGAGGAAAGTCATCAACAAGATGTAGCAAACATTTTGGCAGGATAATTGTATGACTATTAAGGAATCTAAAGGTGAATTTGGAGTAGCTGAAGTAAAACTCTTAGGTTATGTTGTATGAGAAGTAGGTTTAAAACCGAATCCTGAAAACATTATTGCAATTAGGGATATGGCTTGTCCGACTAGTAAAAAAGAAGTAAGACGTTTGCTAGGGTCGGCAGGATATTATTGACAATTAATTCCTAATTATGCTGATGTCGTAGCACCTATTACTTATTTAACTAGTAATAAATATAGCTTTGTTTGGACCGTAGAATGTGAAAGTGCTTGGAATGAGTTGAAAAGTCTATTATTAGAATGTGTCCTTCTAAAATTTCCTGATCCTTTTAAGCCTTATAAGCTGTATACAGATGCTTCTGAGTACAGTTTGGGTGCTGTCCTGGCACAGGAAGATGAAAATGGGATAGATAGGCCTGTGCATTCAATAAGTACTAGATTTTCTTCTGCTCAGCGTAATTATCCTACGATAGAAAAAGAAGCATTTGCTATAATTTATTCATTAATTAAACTAAGACCGTACTTATATGGTGCTGAATTTACTATTTACATAGACCATGCTCCACTAAAATGTTTTTTCACTAAGGAAATCCGTAATACACGTATTCAACGTTGGGCAGTATTATTAGCGGGATTTTCAGCACCAATTGTTTATATGAAAGGGGTAGATTATGTATGGGCTGATATTCTGTCTAGGTTGAGAACTAATACAGAGTCTAGAGGCTAAGGAACCAGTGGAAATGTTTGCATTAGATTCTATCTTGGCAGAACAGGCAATTCCATTTGAGCACTATATACTGCCATTTGATGAAGTCATGAATGAGCAGAAAATAATGCCCGAATATACGTTAGGGAGAAATGAAAAAAATAATTATTTGCTAATGGATAGTCTTCTTTATTCAATGATTACTCCTACACATAAAGATATGTATCCTCGACTAGTCTTGCTGAAGAGATACAGGAATTCTGTAATTAAAATAGCTCATACTGAAGTAGGTCATTTGGCTATGTCTAAAACCCTGAGACGACTGGAGGAACACTTTCATTGGCCTAGTATAGCTGGAGATGTCCACAAAGTAATTGCCAATTGTCCTAATTGTGTAGTTAACTGTAGCACACGCACACATGCGTATCCACAGTCAATGCCATTACTGGTAGCACCTGGTATTGTAATTGCTGCAGACATTTCTGGCCCTTACCTAGTTAGTACTAGTGGAAATAGATATTTACTGTCTATAATTGATCATTGTAGTGGTTGGGTAGAATATAAGTCATCGAAAGGTGTTTATGATTATATATTCAATGATTATATTCCTCACCATTCGATTCCTTGTGTGTTTATTTCTGATAATGGGTTAGAAATTAAGAATAGAATGATTATGGATCATTTTAAAGAACTTGGAATAGAGGTACGGCATACTACACCATATCATCCACAATCTAGTGGGATGGTGGAACATTACCATAGAACACTAAAAACATCTTGAGGAAGTTGGTAAATTCTCGGGCTAGTCTATGGGAAAGTTCTTTACCTTCGGATAGTACAGGTTTTTCTCCTTTCTTTCTAACTTATGGTAGACATCCAGGTACGAAACATAGTTATTTACTGTATCGTTCTACCAGTACAAGGGATTCAAACTTAGCATATCAGATAGATGACTTGTCTATTGCTTTAAATAAGGCAGTTGACAATCTATGGGAAAGTTGAAAATACAATATTGCTCGTGCGGATAAAAAGGTGAATGCAATTAAATTAAATCCGGGTGATAAAGTTGTTTTATTAGTGAATGAATCTGGACCTTTAGAGAGGAAATATGATCCAGGGGTTCGGTAGTAACCGTGGTTGGGCCTATGAACGATAGAAAAATTGTTAATCGGGAAAAGGTTTGAATAGTTGAATCTAAAATTAGTTTGGATGATTTGGCACCTAGATTAATTCATACGACAAGATTAAAAGGTAGAGGACAACCTTTGCCATTCGTTCCAATTGTTTCTGGCCAGGATAAATGAACTAATGTATTTTTGGCTAATAAAACAAAACTAAAACCTAAAATAATACATTCTCGTGTTATTGGTACTGGAGCTTTTACACGCCAGTAGGCATGTAGAATAGAACCGCTTGTTGCTAGTTGTACTGTAATCCACAGAATTGACCAATCACAGCAAAGAACGCCGCGGAGCGATCGACGGAAGGTTTGGCGCCACTAATTGGGAATCATTGCGCCATACCTAACCATTGCGCTAATACGAAGCATGAACTAAAAATAGTGCAAGTCGACACTCTCTTCCTTTACACTTTATACTCTTCCTTTCTCTTTGTCTGTATTGATTTCACTATGGCCTGCCTACACAACAAAAGATTCGAGCTTTAGCCATTCTACACTATGATTGCAGCAGCTGGTATTGCCTATGTGTTATCATTTGGACGGGATCCATCGCAAATGCGCCGTTCCACAGCATATGCGTCGGAGGACGGCCTGGGTTCGTAGCACCATATGAGTTTTTACACTTGCCAATGACAAACTACACGCTCTGCGATCCCGAGCCGTCCGATGGCGCATATGCTGTGGAACGGCTGCTGCCATCATAGCATTAAGCCCAGAACCTGGCGCATTTGCGATGGATCCCGTCCAAACGATAATGCATGACCAGAACAGTTACTGGGAAATCTGTGCATTTGCGGCGGATCCCGTCAAGCCATTAATGCTCAGGTCCGGCTGGATCGTAGAATATGGCTGCTGCCATCATAGCATTAAGTGCAGAACCCGGCGCATTTGCAGTGGATCCCATCCAAATGAAAACGCATTGGCACAACCAAATTTCAAACAGATGCGCGCAAAACACATGCGTGTGCATCCTCACATACATTTAGACCACCAAGGATATGCGTACTGCTCATATACGGTATGCGTAGACACTTTGTATGTGGCACAAATTAGAACTATTCTGAGTTCATTGGTTTTCCCGGACAGGTATACCGATTCCCTTTAACATTTCGCATTGCTATCTAATGAATTTGCATGTCTCATGTACATATTATTGCTCTGTTACTATTTACTGTTATGTCATCCATATGTCTCATCCTCCCTCATACCATACATAGTCCCGATGGCAGATGCAATTTTAATTGATAAATGTACTAATTTTAATTACCCAAATTGATTAATTATATTTATAGAATTGACCAAACAGGATTGAATATCCAACATGGAGGGGAGGGGCAACATCCACCTCATTTCCCCTTCCCCTCTATGGCCCTGCATAGTAGGTGGACTTGGTTGGGGGAGGCTAATGAGGTCACAAGATTGGCCTAATTGGTTAATGGCCTCCTTCCATAATGGGTGTTTCAAAGTGAGTGTCCAAAAGGGTGAGGTTATAAATTCACTGGTTATTCCGTATATATATATATGCTGTCCCAAAGCATAAGCTAATATAGTAATATGCCAGTATCTAACTTGGATATATAGGATCAAATGTAAGTAGTTGTTTTAGTTTTGACAAAATTATATTTCATCGGACCATCCAACTTTAAGTACAAAATATATAATAGATTTTAAGGTTTTTGGTATGCATCGTTGTGCCTTTTTATTATATATGCTCGCAAAACTCCAATTGAGAACCTGGCTACATCCCTGGTAAATGGTTCATATTCAGATGGTACTTGTACTGTGTGCATAGCTACGACACAACCAGGATATTTAAATATTTAGGTCAATCTATCGGTGTCGTTTGGTGGGACAAAACACCACACCACGAGTTCCCAGCTTCTAGTACTATCGGTTATGGTTAACCATTGCTGAAGTTAGGTGGTGAAGTTGTCCGGTCGGCGCCTGGAGAAGTTGTGTAGCCCTGGAGGCCGTTCGGATTCGAATTTGGTCGGGTGCTGTTTTTGGTGGGAGGTGGGTCTGTCTCCTCCTGTAACCGGGTGGAGGGGGTTCCACCTTAACGCTAGGTGGCGCCATCAACACTGTGGGTTTGGGTGTTCTTTCCCCTGGGCCATAATTGATTAACACGACCAGGGCGACTCGGGTCACCCGAGTCATCAGAATTTCAAATCGAACACCGCGAGTGGAGTCAACAAATACATGTGCCGTGTGCAAAATGACCTGACCCCAGTAACCCACCTCTTGGCCGGGTGGCTAGGAGCGGTGACGTCACATTTGTGCTGGTACCGTCCTGCGCGATAGAAGCTACCTGGACCGCGTTCAGGGTCCATCTCGGAGGCGCCTTGGAGATGGCACTGACGTCACGCTAGTCTGAACTGCACAAGCAGTTTGTCGCCTCGAAAATGGCTGCCCCCTTAGGCGGCGGCCATTTGCAATGGTAAAGCTGTGCTGTGATTGGCTGAAAGCACTGAATGCGGCGGCCATTTTCGAGGCGCTTTTCAACTCCAGTCTGAAAAGAGAGGCGTCTCCGAGACGTCACCAAGACACACTCTGAACGGTATTAGGCCAAAACGCATCACCGAGACGTCTCCGCGGCGCCTCCGAGATGGACCCTGAACGCGGCCCAGGATGCATGGTTTTCTTTTGGTCATAGACCTAGATTAATGAAATCGAAATATAACTATATTATGCCATCATAAAATACTGCAGTAGTCTGTACATGAGCTCTACTACCACGTGGTAGCAGCGGAGACTACGCCGTACGCCAGCGCAGTATCACTGCACTCCGCTAGGTGGTGGCACGGGTAGCCACTGGGCAGACGCCTACTGGGCTGCCCTCTACTGCGGGTGGTTGACCCACCCGCCCCACACACACCTATAGAGTCGATGTGGGATTTAGCGAGTCAGGGGCCGGGTCAGACAACTACTAACGCAGCGGAGAGCAGATGGTTCAATAAACCAAGTTGAAGTGTATTCTAATTGAATCTTGGTGTTCTTCCGTGAGCAACCGTGTGAGTGAGAGTCGAAGGGCTGTGGGCCATTACATTGGTGCCATGACCAGCTCGCCTTCTGCGTAAGGGGTGAGTCTTGGACTTGGGCCATGGACTCCGAAGGTAGGTTCTCTTCGTAATTTATATTATGGAGGGGATGGCGGCAGGTCAGCTGCGTAGTGAGCGCCGTTACCAAATTGATGGTACAAGGCGTCCCGACGCGAAGGGACCGCCAAGGGGCGTGGACGCCTCTGTGGTGAGTACACCACACCACGCTCAATATTTGCCTGTTGGGGATGTTGTTGAAACTTTCATTCCGAATCCAGGTGCCGGCGTCATAGGGGAGCGTCACCAGGTGCCAGTAGGTTGGGGGGGCGTAGCCACTCCCGTGCCAGCACCGGTGGTGTCGCCTGGGACTGCTGACGGCGGTGCGGGTGCTGATAGCTATTGGACGCAATTAGCGCAGCTGAGTGGCAGTCCACCGCCAGGTATTGCGCCGTTGTTTACACCGGTGGCAGTGCAGGGCGGGGGGGGTGACGCGCAGTTGGGCACTCGTTCAGGTGAAGGTGTCGCAGCGTTGCAAAATGTTGTGGCTTCTGACGCAGTGCGAAATGTTCTCTCGGTTGATGGTAATACTGGTGAGGGCATTACGGGGAGTGCAATGAAAGTGGGCTTCGCTCTTGATGCTATACGGTCTCTGTCGATCAATACTGATTCGGGGGCGGGTATACTTGAGGGTAGCAGTTCGATCGTGTATCATGATGATTTAGGTCTGGGCATACGCGGGAGTCCTGTGCGAGAAGTGCCACTGGAGTATTCGCCGTGGGGAAGTTCAGCTGTCCGTTCTGTGGGGATGGGAGTTGAGCGCGGTGATCCCCATGATCCCCGAGCATGGAGAAGCCTATTCGATTATTCAACCCGACTCTGTAGGATGTGCGCATGTGCCAGAAAGTGGCTCGGGTGACCCGAGTTGAATAATCGATTACGCCCCTGGAGGCGTGTGGGGCCGGATCGGTTCAGTCAGGCTGGCCTCCCTCCGCCCCGTGAATTAGCCATGTTACGTTAACATGCACAATGACGGAGTGAATATAGTAAATGAGCTATTCTAAAGAGAATATTTGATATATCAAGTTTGTCGTAGTATACACTGTTATATACTTAAGCAATTATTTTTGTTTAAACCATAAATTAACACACCTTCAATAGACGTGGTATCCTGACAGCAGCTGTATGTAGGCCTACTCTAACCCGTACTGTGTCGTGTGTGCATGCGCCGATCACTATTATGGAGACTTTATCCTTTTTATCAGTTATGACATCATGGCCCAACTGTTGATCTGTGGGTGGTTTTATTCAATAAGTTGGAATTCCAGGTGGTTAAGCCCCAGTCACACCTCAGCGGACTGGGGAACCGGATATGAATGGACACTGTCCGGTGAAATATGGCAATGTCCGGTACATGTCCGGTACCCGTCCGGCGGTGTCCGGTGGTGTCCGGCGGTGTCCAGAGGTATCCGGTACAAGTTTTGAACATGCACTAACCTTGAACTGGACACCACCGGATTGAAGTGTACGGTTGGTGTCTGTTTTAAGTCCGTTTAGTCCGGTTCATGTCCATTCCTCATCCATTAGGTGTCGGTTTTGTATCCTGAAGAGTCCGTTGACGGTGCTGCAGGAATTCTGTCCTTTGGTTTTTGGTGCGTCCGTGAACAGTCCAGTAGGTGTCCGGTTGGTGTCCGGGTGGTGTCCGTTTGGTGTCCGGTCCGTCCGTTTGACCTCCGTTTGATGTCCGTTTGACATCCGTTTAGCGTCCATTTAGTCTCCGTTTAACGTCCATTTCATCCGGCAGCCATTGCAACAGTTTGTCACCGGACACCACTGGACTAGAAAATTCTTTGTCTGGTGGTGTCCGGTACTCAGTCCGGTGAGGTGTGACTGGGCCTTACCTTGGTTATATCCAAAATCTCATCTTTCTCTCCTGTTTGTGATTGGTTGTATTATCTCACTATATTTGGAATATAATCGATTGTGAGGATCTAACTCTGATTAGACATCATCTAAATACAAATAGGTCGAATAGGGCTTCCCCGCCACACTAGATAACGCTATATAAAGTCCACGGCTCGAATCTGTGGTTGTGCAGGCAGGCTATGGTGAAATCAACACAGGTAAAAAGAGAAAGGAAGAGTATAAAGAGTGAAAGAAGAGAGCCAAGCCCTCAGGTTTATTATTTATATGGTACATGGATCCAGTATAGTATATCGCCTGACCACATTCTCCCAATGAGAATCAAGCATATAGCTGTACCAATGAGAATCAAGCATTTCCGGTCCCCATGGCTACAGTGATCTGCCCACCACCACCACGCGGTGTGGCTCCCTTGGCCACCACCTGCCCTGAGCTGAGTGTGTGGTGATCCATGACTAGCAGAAGGAGGAGGGGGTAGTGGGTAGAGCTCTAAGTGCCCCTTACCAGGTTGGAGAGCTTACCTCGTTTGAGCTACGGTGGTTAAAGTACCTAATTCGAGCCCCGGTTCAATTTCGAAGGTCGAATTTCATATAGGATTAATGTGCAGGTTTACAAATATGGTTGTGGAACACTGAGTTTTGAGTTGTTTTCACATTGGAAGACATCACTCGAAAGCAAAAAATTATATCTAATTTCCTGAATATTCCTAGGACATTTAGTTGGGACCGGATTGAGTAAATTAAAAGTGAATATTAGGAAATAATTCAGTAGTTACAACACATGTCTACAGGACAGAACTGCCCATGATAGTGCTGTGTTGGTATAGCCATCAATCCAAAACAATAGAGGAACCTGCAGTCAACCATGGGGGTATATGCTGGTCTGTGGCCCACACATATACTTCCACTTGCCACTGGGGGAGGTTCTGTGGGGACAGTTGTACATCATTTAGATATATTTTTTGCATACCTATATATATATATGTATAATAAATAATTAACTGTGATTATGCATCTGATGCATTCCCACCACAAATATGGCTTGTCTTGCTGGTACAACATTAAGAAAAGCTATATTTTATTTGATTTATTTTAGTGTTGGTTATCACTTTTTATTTCTATTCATATTATTTAAGGGAAGACCGGTGCCGGGAGGCCTGGCGCCGGCAGGCCGAGAGTCCCGGCACCGGCAGGCTGAGAGTCCCGGTGCCGGCAGGCCGAGAGTCCCAGCGCCGGCAGGCCGAGAGTCCCGGCGCCGGCAGGCCGAGAGTCCCGGCGCCGGCAGGCCGAGAGTCCCGGCGCCGGCAGGCCGAGAGTCTCGGCGCCGGCAGGTCGAGAGTCCCAGCGCCGGCAGGCCGAGAGTCCCGGCAGAGGCAGGCCGAGAGTCCCGGCGCCGGCAGGCCGAGAGTCCTGGCGCCAGCAGGCCGAGAGTCCCGGCACCGTCAGGCAGAGAGTCGCGGCGCCAGCAGGCCAAGAGTCCCGGCACCGTCAGGCCGAGAGTCCCGGCCCTGGCAGGCTGAGAGTCCCGGCACCATCAGGCCGAGAGTCCCGGCGCTGGCAGGCCCAGAGTCCCGGCGCCGGCAGGCCCAGAGTCCTGGTGCCGGCAGGCCGAGAGTCCCGACTTTAGCCGACTCAACTTTACCCGACCTGGCTTTACCCGACCTGGCACAGGAGAGTCGGGCAAAGGAGAGTCAGGTAAAGTGGAGTCGGGTAAACTCAGGTCGGGTAAAGTCAGGTCGGGTAAAGTCAGGTTGGGTAACGTCCAGTATTATTGCCATTGTTATCATTATATTGGTTTTATTACTATCATCGTTATTATCATTATTTTTATCATTGTTATTATCATTATTATTGTCATTATTATTACTGTATTATTTTAATTATTATTGGCATTATTTTTGGATTTACATATACATGTATATAAATATATAATATATATCTAGATATAAATATACATATACACATTCATATGTCCATACATATAAATATACATATACCAAATGTATATACATATACAAATATTACATATGCACCTATGTCTATATATACATCCATTCACATATACATAGATGTATACATATATACATATGGAGACCTATATATGTGACTACTCCACATTTGATCTTCACTTCTGGTGTCAATGAGTCAGAAGATCAAATGTGGAGTGCGACAAGGATGTGTTCTATCACCTAGTCTTTTCAACATTTATACGGAAATGATTTTCAGAGAAATAGATGACATCATAGGAATAAATGTTGGAGGTGGAAATATCAATAACACAAGATACGCAGACGATACAGCACTGCTAGCCTTAACGTCAAATCGACTACAAGATATAGTGGATGAAGTAAAAGAAAAAAGTGAGAGATGTGGCCTCAAAATGAATGTAAAGAAGACAAAATCCATGGTTGTCAGCAGAAAGGAATACAAACCAAGAGCAGAGATAAAAGTTAATGGTGTAATCTTGGAGCAGGTAGAGTCATTTGTGTATCTGGGCCATTTAATAACTAGTGATGGCGGATGTGAGAGAGAGATTAAATGGAGAATAAACATTGCCAAAACAACATTTCTAAAGATGCAGAAAGTACTAACATCTAGAGACATAAATATAAAAACAAGACTCTGACTGCTAAAATGCTATGTGTGGTCTACACTTTTATATTGCTGCGAGACATGGACTTTGAAGAAAGCAATAACAACAAAGCTTGAGGCATTTGAAATGTGGCAATACAGAAGAATGTTAAAAATTCCATGGACAGCAATGGTAAGCAACGTGGAGGTCCTAACAAGAATGAAAATAAAGAGACAGATAATACAAACGATCAAAAACAGAAAAATTAAATACTTTGGCCACATGGTACGACACCAGGAATCACAGAGAAGAATACTGGAAGGGAAGATAGAAGGGAAAAGACCAAGAGGGAGAAGGAGAACAACATGGATGGACAACATCACTGAGTGGACAGCAATGAGCTATGCGGAATGCATGAGAGGAACGAATGACAGGAAGAGATGGAGGTCCATTGCAGCCAACCTTCTTTGAGAAGACGGCACCCATTGATTGATTGATTGATATGTGACTACATAATTATATATATATATGTGAATACATACTGTATTTAAAGATGACTGCAGCATATATTGTAGAGTGGTCCTCCATTTGTCACTGGTAAGTTAACCCATGTGTAGTCTGTTTCACTCTCAGACTTATTGCAAGGGGCCTAAGCTCTGACACTTTAACACTCAGATTTTAACCAAAAACTGCCAAGGAAAGCTTTCACACCTCAGGTTGCCAATGGTTCTCTGGGCTGCACCTCTACTGACAGCTGAGCTCACTGAGTGTGAATGTGTCAGAGCTTATGCCCTTTGAATAGGTGTGAGAGTGGATTGGATTTGGTTTATAAGGGTCTGTGCCACAGTGCACTGCACACACATATTTCTGAAGGCACACGCTACACAACAGTCAACTTGCTACTTGCAAATGGATTACCATTGTGAAGGATCTGGCACAGTCATCCTTACATTTAGGAACACTGGTAAGTTATTCTTCACTTGATATTGCAATATTATTTATATATTATATATAATACATACATATGTATGTGCATATGTGCATATATACATATAGTTTTAAAAGTATGTGTATGTGTACATGTACATGCATAATCAAAAATAAAATAAATAAAATATAAATGGAATATTATTTAGGGTAATGGCAGTGTTTGGTTAAAATCTGAGTGTGAAAGTGTCAGAGCTTAGGCCCCTTGCATTGTTGCAATAAGTCTGATAGTGACACAGACTACATATGGATTAACTTAGCAGTGACAAATGGAGGACCACTCTAAGATATGTGATGCAGTCATCTCTAAATACAATATGTATTTATATGCATATATATAGAGTCTTGTATATATGTCTGCATATGTATATATAAATGTATATGTATGTATATGTATATGTATGTATATGTATGTATATGTATGTATATGTATGTATATGTATGTATATGTATGTATGTGTATATATATGTATGTATATATATATATGTATGTATATATGTATGTGTATATATATATGTATGCATGTATGTGTATGTATATGTATGTATATATATGTATATGTATAACATTTATAATAGGCGTAGGGGGTTTGGGTTTCGGGGGTGGGAGAGAAGACGGCAGCCTATCGTGCAAGGAATCCCGGCGCCAAGGTTCCCGGCCTCCCAGCGCCAAGACTCCCGGCACCAGGCCTCAATTCAAATAATATAAATATAAATAAAATGTGATAACCAATAATAAAATAAATGTAATATAAATGCAATAATATACAAGGTAAGTTTAATGTTAATGTTGCTGTACCAGCAAGAAATGCCATATTTGTAGGGATTATGGATCAGGTGCATAATTAGAGTGTTATTTATTAGTATTGCTTACTGGCCTCCCGTCCCCAGGCCTTCCGGCACTGGCCTTCCCATAAATAATATGAATAGAAATAAAAAGTGATAACCAACAATAAAATAAATCAAATACAATAATATTTAAGGTAGGTTTTTCTTAATGTTGTACCAGCAAGACAAGCAATATTTGTGGTGATTATGCATCAGATGCATAATCAGAGTGAATTATTTATTATGCATATATACATATTGGTATGCAAAAGATATATCTAAATGATGTACAACAGTCCCTACAGGACCTCCCCCAGTGGCAAGTGGAAGTATATGAGTGGGCCACAGACCAGCATATACCCCCATGGTTGACTGCAGGTTCCTCTATTGTTTGGTGTTAATGGCTATACCAACACAGTACTATCATGGACTGTTCTGTCCTGTAATCATGTGTTGTAACTACTGAATTATTTCCTAATATTCACTGTTAATTTACTCAATCCGGTCCCAACTACATGTCCTATGAATATCCAAGAAATTAGATATAATTTTTGGTTTTCTAGTGATGCATTCCAATATGAAAACTTCCCAAAACTCAGTGTTCCACAACCATATTTGTGAACCTGCACCTTAATGCTATGTGAAAATCGACCTTAGAAATAGCACCGGGGCTCGAATGAGGTATTTAACCACCATAGCCCGATCGAGGTAAGCTCTCCAACCTGCTTACACACTATCTTACTAGCACCACAATGTCTACTTATCAGTCAATCAAGCACCACCAGCAACTACATAAACATCTATGCACCTGGCCCTATTTACCTGTTTCACAAATAGAACATTTGCATTCCCCCACCAATGCATCATTATCTGAATATTTTAAAGCTAGGTGGAATCAGTCCATGTGAGGCATTGCAAATAGAGGGAGAGGTGGGGAAGGGAGGGAAGGAGTGGATGGAGGGAGACATACAGAAAGACAGGAAAGGAGTAAGAGAGGGGGGCAGAGAGGGAGGCAGATAAACAGACAGGCATACAGACAGACATACAGGCAAGCAGACATACAGGCAAACATATACATATGCATATGTACATAAATGCATACATGCAGGCAAACATATATACATATAGGCGGGCAGTCATATATGCAGGCAGTCATACAGGCAGGCAGGCAGTCATGGAGGCATACAGGCAGGCAGGCATACAGGCAAACAGGCAGTAATATATGCAGACAAACATACAGGCAGCCAGTCATGCAGGCAGGAAGACGGGCAGTCACGCATGCATGCGGACAGTCATACAGGCAGGCAGGCAGTCATACAGGCAGGCAGGCAGTCATACAGGCAAGCAGACAAGCAGACATACATGCCGGACATACATGACAGTAATACATGCAGGTAAATATACAGGGAGGCAGGAAAGCAAGCAGGCAGACATTCACATAGGCAGACAGGAGACCAACATACATACATACAGGCAAGCAGGCAGTCATACAGACAGGCATACAGGCAAGCAGGCAAACAGATATACAAGCAGTCATATATGCATGAAAACATACAGGCTGTCATACAGGCAAGCAGGCAGGAAGACAAGCAGTCATTCATACAGGCAGGCATTCATTCATATAGGCAGGCAGGAAGGCAGACACACAGGCAGGCAAACAGACAGACAGGCAGGCCAGCAGGCAGTCATACATACAGGCAGGCAGCCATACAGGCAAGCATGCAAACAGACATAAATGCAAGCAAGCAGACAGTCATATATGCAGGCAAGCATACAAGCAGGCAGGCAAGAAGACAAGCAGTCATACATGCAGGCAGGCAGTTATACGGGAAAGTAGGCAGGCAGACATTCATATAGGCAGGCAGGCAGACACACAGGCAGGCATGCAGGCAGACAGTCATACCAGCAGACAAGCAAGCAGACATACATGCAGGCAGGCAGTCATATATGCAGGCAAACATACATGCAGTCATACATGCAAGCAGGCAGGCAGACATTCATATAGGCATTCAGAGATACATACAGGCAAGCAGGAAGTCATAGATTCTACAGGCAGACAGACAGTCATACAGGCAAGCAGGCAAACAGACATACAGCCGAGAAGGCAATCATATATGCAGGCAAACATACAGGCAAGCAGGCAGGCAGGAAGACAGGCAGCCACACATGCAGGCCGACAGTCCTACAGGTAGGCATACATTCATATAGACAGGCATGCAGACAAACAGGCAGGCAAGCAGGCAGACAGGTGGGCTTGCCGACAAGCAGTCATACAGGCAGGCAGGCAGTCATACATGCAAGCAGGCAAACAGACATACGGGTAGGCAGGCAAGCAGGCAGGTAGGCATGCAGGCAGTCATACATGCAGTCATATAGTCAGGCAGGCAGTCATACTCATAGTACTCAAAGAGTACGGACTGATAGTACACGGGCGCCACCTGGCGTTATCTCAACACCGGTACAGATCGATGCTGGCGCCACCTTACCTATCACAAGTTCAACACTGACGGCCGTTGCATCGGGGTGGGTGTAGTGACAGTAAACACGAACTGATATGGAGAGGGAGGGGGACCCAGAGACACATTTATATTTACATTTCCCGCAGAAATTCGATAGTTCCTCTAAATACAGTGCTGGGGATTCACAGAGGACATTTGCTGTTATAGGGGAAACGATAGATGTAATCTTGGTCGCCAAATTCAGAGGGGACTGTGAGAAAGATGGGGGTGTGTCACGTTGGAAGTGCCGGGTTGAAAACATGGCAACGTCAGTCAGCGTTGGAGCCTCCGACAAAGTCAAAGGCGACAATTCAGAGAGATTGTCGTCTGAGATTCACTCTAATAATGGCAACAAAGAATATGTGTGCAAGCCATTTGCTAGCTACAAACGACAATGCAAGAAAAAGGTAAGGTAGACAACACGGAAGTTAATTATCTAGCCCCTATAAACAAAAATGGATATATCATATGTATTCCTCAGAGACATCGCATATGATATTATATGCCATAGCATGCTGCATAGGCATAGGCCATAGCCAGAGGCAGAGGGCTGATACAAAGTGATAGTGATAATAATACTCAAATATAGCCTAGCCTTAAATAAGGCTTAATTTTAAAATATATAACACTTATTACTTGTTGACCGTAAGTAGTATTAATAATAGTATAATACAATACACTGTTGCTACTTTATATTATATAAACTTGGTTGAATGCATACCCATTTTTGTATAAGTATACACCATGGGCCGTATGCATGGAGCGGTGTTAGCGACACAAAATGCGTTTATGGCGGGATTTCTGGTTTAGCGCCGAAAAGTTGGTATGCATGGAGCAGTGTTAAGCTTAACACTGAGCGTTTAAACTCGAAAATTCTAACTCTGCTCACAGCAGGTTTTCAGCGGTGTTAGTGTTAGGTTAGTGTCAGGATGGAACCCAAATCTACTCAATGCTATCATATTTAACAGAATTACATACGCACTAAGCAAATTAACCCTTAAAACGAAGCGATATTAACGCAGCAGCCGCATTGGCGGCGATATTAATAGTTATATTTTCGAATCGACGAACGTACAGTAAACAAGCCGCCGCCAGTATGGAAAGCGACGTCGATCCGGCGGCGGCGGCGATTTGTTTACTTTACGTTCATCGATTCGAAAATATAACTATTAATATCACCGCCAATGCGGCGGTAGCCTTAATAAAGCTTCAAATTTAGGGTTAAATTGATAAAATTTCACTTATTGCATATGTAATTCTGTAAAATATGATAGCATTTAATAGATTTGAGCCTAATATATGGCTACAAACGCAGAGGGATTTCCCAAATCTATAAATACATTCACGTTTAGCTAACACTCACCGTTTAAGCACCCATGCATACGGGTTGACATAGTTCTCGACGCCGCCGATAACCGGAGATAGGTACCCGGAGTTAGAGGTATAACACCACACGCCGTTAACACCGCTCCGTGCATACGGGCCCATATCTATACTATAGGGGGAGTGCACATGACTTCAGCAGTCAGCGGTCAGCAGCAAGCCGTCTTGGATTACCAGCACCCTCCCTAGCCATGTTCAATGATGTTGTGAATGCATGCAGTCCTAGTAAAACAGTTTTCTTGTGTTCTGGGAGGTTATGGGCAGTTTACATCCAATGTGTTTACTTACAGCACTTTAGCAACAACTTCTGAGGCCAAACTGCTCAAAACAGTGACAAATAAACCAACAAATCAGTAAATAAGCACAGTGTAGGCAGTTGCAAGCCTTCTCTATGTAATCCAATATGGCCACCGAAAGTTGTCTTGTGACGTCATTACACCCCCTCTATTGTATGCATATGCACCTATATATGCACACTTCTAAAGCTAAGCTAAGGCTATTAACATTATGAGTGCATTATATTAAATATGCAGATCTGTATATATAATTAAGACAAAAGCACAACCGTGCTTACTATATGTATATTTGTTAACTCATTGGTATTCATTTCACATACGTTGTTATGTAGCTTAGTTATAATTTAACTGATTACATTGAATTTTCTTTTTATTTGCTTTAGACTAGGCCTACTATTTTATTTGTTTCCCACCATAAAGTTATCGGTTCCTTTTTGTTGTCCCTCGCTATGTATTTAAGTGGCATTTTCTTATCATTTAGGAAGAGGTAAATACTGAGGTAAGCTTTGCCCGTATGTGAGAACCCGTAGATAAATCAATTAGATTCATATTAAATTTAGATTTGGTTATGAAATCCGTTGTGTAGTTGGACGAACCAAGTTTGGACACACCAAAAAAACATTAACGTGAGCGACAAACCACAAAACGTTCAGTGTACTTTAGATACTGAGGGGAATGTTTGAAGCAGTAAATGTAATTCTATACATCAAATTGATGTCCAAGGTTTTCAACATTTTCAAGACTAAGAAAGAGTACGACTTTTGGTCACTCCTCCTCACCTACTATACTACACATCAACACTTCGTCTTGGAGCATATGATTTAGGTTATATCAACATTATATTCAATTATGAAAGTCGTATATATATGAACAAAGCTCTTTGTCGTATGCTTTGTGCAATCCTGAAAATGTTGACTTCTTTTTTTAATGAATCCTTTCTTGATTAAATTTAATGGGTTAAGAAAAGTCACATTCGGCAACAAGATAGGTCTACAATGTATTTCCCTTGCTTTCATCAATTTCTGTTCTACCGTGCCTTTCTATTTATTTTCAAAATGTTTCCATGTTTAATTATTCTAAATTATTGTGAATTAAAACGATGTTAATTAAAAACAAAAGTTTTCGTGGTTTGTTGCTGCTTAAAATCTGTTAAATCGAAGCCTACCAATGAATGTAGCCCTTGTCCGTTAGGTTGTTGCTCAGGTCATGAACCTTTGTAGAGCTACATGCGTTGTGCTATAATGCAAGAAACAGAAAGAAAGAAAGAAAGACAGAAAGAAAGAAAGAAGGGGTATAACCGTCTCAGATTCCGGTTACGGAAATTTTCGAACTAAGAACGAAAATTTGCTATCATAGCATGATTCATACAAACGAAATCCTTTTAGAATTTGAGAAATTAAGAAAACATTGGTGAAGTGTCAATAGCAAATACTAGGTGCAAGACACTGCCTGAGGTCCTGATATGACCTTAGATGTTGCCAGGACGTAAAACTCCAACAACCAATCAAAACTGACTGAGGTTGGACGTGAGTTTGATATGACCTTGTTCAAGCTAGGTTAAGGAAAGTTTTAATTTCAAAATTAGTTTCCTATGCCCTTCAAAGTACAGTTAAGCAATTTGATAAAGTTCTAGAATATTATAGTGCAGGTTTGTTCATTTTGATGTCATATTAAATGCATATGATTTTAGCCCAAAGTGTGCAAGAACACAAGAACACTTTTATTTTTAAACCCATCAAAAAACGTAACAGAACCAAATAGATTTTAAGATATTGGAAAATGGTGGCTCATAGTCTTGGGAAAGAAATTGGAAAATGATGGGTTGAAGTAGCGCAGGAACCTTGTATTAATTAGCTACATGTCTTGTGCATAATTCCTGAAGCACAACCTTTCCTCATTTAAAAAATAAGTTATTTGTTCTAGTATTTTATTTCTCGGAATATTTCAATCTCTTAGCCACATCTACATTTACCCCAGTTGACTGCAGGGTGCTCACGGAAATCTTTTAAAATATTAATTCAGAATTAGAAAGTATTTGTATAATACGGAAGCTTTGTAAGCAATTTCTTTTTTTACTTTCTTTTCTCACAACTTTGAAAACAAATTATTAATTTGGATTAGAAAGGTTAGGTTTAAAAAATAATGGCAGAGTAATTAAATTGTTTAAGCGTAATCTAAGTCAATCTAGCATGGTCTTTACAAGTTTACAGTCATTGCTTGTTTGTTTTTTTATTACTGGATTTGGTCTAGATTTTTCTTAAAGCATTTCGTATCCCAAGTTTTGCAACATGTGGTTTTAAGCTTGATCAGCTAAAATCCGTGAGTACCCTGGAGTGTATGTTTTGTTGGGTTCAGTTGTATATTCCCCCTCGCCTCCCCCCCCCCCCCGCCCATTGTGTTGCTCTTTTACTTTAGTTAATATTTTAAATACATCATGTGCATTTTTACTTACTTTATATGTGACATATATGTATTTTTTTCATGGGTAGTATTTTCGGAAAATATTTGTAAGAGATAGGTCCAGTGTCATTTAGATTATGGATTTAAAAGTAGTAGACTTGTGTATGTGAGGCCTCTATAATAATAATAATATTAATAATAATAATAATACAACAGTAAGACATAATTCGACCGAACATGGAACCGACTTGAGATAGGGGGGTGGTCGGTTTAGGGAGGTTTTTCTTAATCGTTACAATGGTATTGTATGGGTGATCGTTTGGGACCCAAATAAAGCGATCGATATAGAGGAGTGGTCGATCTGTGGAGGTGGTCAGTTAGAGAGGTTTTACTGTAATAATCTAATAGAACACCCTCACTAGCAGGAGCTAGGCGCTGTACAATGAAACCAGATTATTGCATCATTTTGAAAAGATTAATATTTGTTAAGATATTAAAATGTATTTGGTCGTTCTGCAAATGGATGCCTGGTACTGTTTAATTTAGTTTTCTTTTGTTTTTGTTTGTCATGAACCAAATTTGTCGAATTAATTAGTTTGCAATCACTAAACCAATTGATCAAAAACTGTGGAATTCCCTTGGTCACCAATCATATAATTGTGAGCTTTTTAATTTAATAAGTGTCTATTGACACAATTGATTGTATGCTTTTACATGTAAAAGCGATGGTTGAAAAAAACCCAAACAATTCTCGCCATGAATATGACCTATGCTGCCGACACTGCGTTAAGAAACCAATCAATCAATCATTGATCAAAGACCATCGTTTTAGAACTCTCTCTGTCTTTTTCGCCCCTTTTAATTATCTTTTTTTTTCTTCTTTTGTGTTTATTGGAAAATATGGCGAGATTGGGGAGATTCAGGGGTCTGAGAAGGCTTTAAAAATCATGGTAATGATGATGGATCACCTGGAGATGCACGTGGACTAATCGGTAAAGCGTGGGCCTAACGTGTGGGAGTTCGGTTCTCGGTCGAGTCAAACTAGTGACTTTAAAATGGGTACTTGTCACTTCCTATCCTGGCGCCCGGCATTAATAGGATAGGGCATGGACTGGTTAGCTCACTCTCAGGATAATGTGACTGTGTGGGATATTAGATCACGGTGCCAGCGGCCTGATTCCCCAGTGAAGCAGCACTATAAAGTCGGCATGAGTGCGTGCTGTCACAAGTACCCGTCCTGATATGACCTTAGATGTTTCCAGGACGTAAAACTCCAACAACCAATCCGTCGGTAAGCCATGCCTTGCCTTGCCTTGCCATTCCCAGGTGATGGGCTAGGCGTTAGTTGCCTCCTCTCCCGCTAGGTGACAGGGGGTGGGGTGGGAGGAGTCTGACGTTTTAATTCTACCAGAACCTACTTTTTGTGTGTCTACAGTATGGGCTGGGCATCTTTTCCATTGAGCAATAACTTGTTTTCCAACTAACCTCATTGTTCTCCATTTATCGTAGATTACAAAACAAATTAGACTAGCATGTGAGAGTTTTTGTTGACTGTGCGCCAGATATATCTCCAATCCATCTCACTGCTGCATGTATTCAGTTATTTTCTGTACACATTTAACCGTCAATTAATATTTATTTCGAGCTTTTAGCCATATGTATTTTTGTGTTTAGTCCTTGTCATTGTTCCCATGCACCCCAGTTCTATGTTTTCGGTTTCGTTTCTATAAATTCAGTGTGTGCGTGTGTGTGTGTTATTTGTTACGGCGGTTAGTGTGGGCGGAATAAATGCTTTGTAATTTCTTTTCATAGAAAATATCTGTTCGAGCGATTCTACTTGAAATAATTTCCCAGCGAAATTATGTTAGTTTTCCCATTTTGAAGGAATCTTTAAAATTCTAACAGTTTAATCATGGTTATCTCTATTTATTTTGTCTTGTTCTACAACTTTCCATCTTATAAATGTGACGTGTGAAAAATACTGATAATGGTAATTTTGTAATGAACCTCAAGTTAGTTTCATAATAATATATAATAAAAAAACACTAAAAAACCACAATTGAGGCAAAACAGCAATAGTTTAGAATTGGTTTCGATGATTTGTGTTGTTCTTAGTTTCAATTTTCTTTTTTTAAACCCCCAAAAATCCCACCATACAGCTACATTTGTAGCGGAACAGCAATACTTTAGAATTAAATCCAATTTATTTAAAGCTGCACAATCCGATTGGTTTGAGTTTCTGCCATATCTTTTAGATGACTGTATGAGGTTGATCGATATATTCTAAATTACTTTAGGTTGGAGTAACTTTTGTCATAAATTGATATGACCTTAGATGTTGCTAGGACGTAAAACAACAACAAACAAACGAAAAACAAACTTGAATTAAAAAACAGCTGGAGCAATTTCGTTTCTCACCGAAATGTCAGACATCATGGGTTTTGTTTGACCTCTGTTCTTTTCTTAGCAGATCAATATATCACATGGGTATTGAACTGGATGTTGTAGGTGCGTCAATCATGGCCTTGTACTGCATGAACACAAGACTTCTGCACAATAGATAAAAGATTCACCCCGTACTTGCAGTAGGGGTGAAAAACAACACATTAGAAAAAGTAGCGAATGGCTGGGTAAATGAAATCAACACGTACATCCTTAATTTAAGAATCAAAATATATTCTTCATATACATATGTCTTCACATTTACCCGCTACTTTTGAGTTGAAGAATATAATAAACATGGAGCTTAATCGACTTTAAATTAAAAGTGAAATCAACAGCATTCTGTGGCCGCCATCTTGTCTTTTTGCATTCCTTCCCATTTCACCAACTCTGTGCCGATATAAGTAGCCATTAGCTACTGGAACCAGGGATTCCACTTCCTGTTCCATACTAAAGCTATTTTCGCCCGTATTTAGACTACATTGTCATTCGCCCCTACTGCAAGTATGGGGTGACTCTTTTATCTAAATGCACAAGGGCTACTGGCAGCAGTGTGGCTTTGTTTACCCACTTTCGGTACGTGTGTTGCAGTAATAATAGGTTCTATTAAATTGACTTAACGCTCCTTCAATCCAGAAACAAATGCTTGATGAGTGCATCAGTATCTAAGTTACATATGTAGGGGGACCAGACGGGGCAGCGAAATGAGTTGAGCATCTGTCCATCTCCTGTTTTGGGAGATCGGGGGATCTGAATCCATGAGTTTGTGGGTTCGAACCCTGGTCGAGTCAAACCAATGACTTTAAAATTGATATGTGTCACTTCCTAGCCAGGCGCTCGGCATTATTAGGATAGGGCAAGGACTGGTTGGCTTAGTGTCAGTATAATGTGA
>JASIRB010000100.1:0-21495 GCA_030323885.1 Branchipolynoe longqiensis | reverse complement strand
CCTCCTTTTTCTCCACCCACCTGCCCATCTCTCTCTCTCCTTCTCCTCTCTCTCTGGTGGAGGGCTCCTCGGCACCCCCTCACTGACCTCCCTCAGACACTGACTCTGCTGACCCGATATCCCACTCAGTCACATTATCCTGACACTGAGCTAACCAGTCCTTGCCCTATCCTATTAATGCCGAGCACCAGGCTAGGAAGCAACATGTATCAATTTCATATGTCATTTGATTCAACTGGGAACTGAATTCCCGATCTCCCACACGCGAGACCCACGCTCTACTGAATCGGCCTTGTGCTCATTTCATTTACCCAGCCTTTCGCCACTTTTTCTAATGGGTTGTTTGGCAGTTCCTAAACTAAGCGATTGATCTTCCTCCTTCCACTGCGCCTTGCCCTATCCTAATAATGCCGGGCACCTGGCTAGGAAGCAACATGTATCAATTTTTAAGGAATTGGTTTGACTCGACCAGGGTTCGAACTGGTGAGTTCGAAACCCAGTAGCTACAAAAACGGGAGACGGACGCTCAACTCGTTCGGCCATCCCGTTTGGATTTCTTTTTGAGTTTGTTTTCCCGTCTTCGTTGCCAGATCTTCATGATGGAGGACGACACGAATCTCGATGGCGTCATCACGTTTGAAGAGTTCAAGGACAGTATGTTCAAGCAGTTCCTTCGTAAGATACATTCACACTCCCAGTTTTCTCTGCCCTTGCTCCTTTAATAACCTCCCCACCCCCATTTTTAGTTGGTTTAATCAAGTTTACTCTGTGCTTTGTTGTTTCCTTTCTTCATATTAAGCTCTCGTTGTCTTGTATCGATGTTTGTATTTATTTGTTGACTTTTGCTTTATTTCATTGCTTAGTTATTGTACCAAAGAATTAGATACATGTATGGTTTTGTTATTATTATTGTGGGGGGGGGGGGGGGTCGAGCATGATCGGTGTAATCGTACTAAGTACTAGTGTACACAGTAAGAGTAATATAATAGTTTTAAGGTCATATGAAGGATAGTTGATGTGTTCAAATTTCCCTAGTAAATGTTGCATTGAATAATTAAGATATTCACATAATTATATTTAAGGATTGTTGAGACACGCTACCTCTACCTAAATGCATGTATTGAAGCTGCATAGTCCGATGGAGCATCACATTTTCTAAACCAAAGCAATTATCTAGATTTTATTCTACATATCTGACTTAGATATTGATGCATGTATTAAGCAGTTATTGCTACATAGAAGGGGATATTGAGTTAATTTAGTAGAACCTGTTACTCCTGAAGCCTATGCTGTCAGGGTGTTGGCGTGGTTGCCAAAACTAATCTTGCATGTTTGTACTTCAAATATATCAAAAGTTAGCCATTTAAAATAAAAGTTACTTCAAACTAAAGTAAGGTAGATTATAACAATCATTTGCATATATTTATCTCATAAAAAAATGACAGAAAGTCAAAACCATCGGACTAGGCAACTTTAGCATGGCAGGAACTATTTTCTATTATGTAATAAATTAGACTTACTCTGTACTAATTCCGATACGGTACAATTTTGCAATTTTGGGGTTGATTTTTCAGACGAGTGTTGCTTTCCAGGATTTGACTGAGTAAGTTGTAAGGGAATAATAGAAATTAAAACCCTCAATCTAAGTTGTTTTTCGATCAATTTGATCGTCAGCAGGGCTACCTATTTGTTGCTAACATTTTTAGTTTGATGTTTAGTGCCTTTTAATTAGAACGTTTCCTAATTATTCCCTAACGTCTCTCCAATTCCTTCAGTCAAACAGGGGTTGTGTGTTTCCTCCAGATTCCGATAACACTCTAGTTGTACCTGCGGAATAACACAAGGCAAAATAAAGATAAGCAAAACAAAGACAAGCAAAACAAAGACAAGCAAAACAAAGACAAGCAAAACAAAGACAAGCAAAACAAATACAAGCAAAACAAAGACAAGCAAAACAAAGACAAGCAAAACAAAGACAAGCAAAACAAAGACAAGCAAAACAAAGACAAGCAAAACAAAGACAAGCAAAACAAAGACAAGCAGAACAAAGACAAGCAGAACAAAGACAAGCAAAACAAGACAAGCAGAACAAAGACAAGCAAAACAAAGACAAGCAAAACAAAGACAAGCAAAACAAAGACAAGCAAAACAAAGACAAGCACAACAAAGACAAGCAAAACAAAGACAAGCAAAACATAGACAAGCAAAACATAGACAAGCAAAACAAAGACAAGCAAAACAAAGACAAGCAAAACAAAGACAAGCAAAACAAAGACAAGCAAAACAAAGACAAGCAAAACAAAGACAAGCAAAACAAAGACAAGCAAAACAAAGACAAGCAAAACAAAGACAAGCAAAACTAGTTTTTGACCCCTAAGCAACATGAGTCATGTAAGTTTGTTGTTGTTTTACATCCTAACAACATCTGAGGGCATCTAAGGAGGGTGAGTCATAAGCCGTGGTTACACGGGGAATTGTGAAACGATCTAGACAAATCGATTTATATGAAGCGATGTAGTGGTGCGTTTACACGAGCGAAAGTGTGTCGGCGACTGGGAACCGGCAGCCTGTGGTGCGCCTGTAGCCGGCGAGCACTGCTATGTATTTAGTGTACCCTCGTCGATTCGACGCAGATGTAGCTGCTACGTTAATATCGCTTGGAATTTAAAGTTAATTTAATTAAATTTCATTATTTGAGGATGTAATTCTGTTAAATATGATCGCATTCACTAGATTTCAGCCTAATGGGGCCCTAACACTGCCGGGAACCAGCTGAATCGCTTCATCTATACTACCTCGCGAGGTGGTATAGATGAACCGTTTCATATGAATTGATTCAGCCCTAAAACGCCACAGAGTCGCGTTTACACGCCAAATGTGAGTCAATCTAGGCAAGTGGTTTCATATGAAGCGTTTTAAATCGCCCGTGTAAACAGGGCTATATAGACTATGCCAGTTGATTGGTAGTATGGTACCAATATACAACATACCACTTGTTAAATATTATTTACAACATTATCGTGTCCAATGTGAATTAAAATCCAACAATTACATTACTATTACATTACTGTGCAATATGACATTGTAATGACGTCATGAAGACAAGAGTGGTGTCTAATAGGCGTAGAGTGGACAGGCGGCTGGTGTTGACGGATAGATTCATGTGATGATACCTTGTTGAAGGCACATGCTTTTTACTTACACCAACACTGTCCAACACGTCAGTTCTGTCTTGCTTGTTCCCTGACGTGTGCAACCTGCAGTCTAACCAGTCCAAGCATTCCTGTCATCTCACTAGTAGACTTATCTCAAAATGTGGCAATGGTGAATGCCTATATATATTATAATGGCTGTAATATATGTAATATATATAATACATATATAATATATGTATGTTATATTATATAATATATGTATATTATGTAATATCATCATCATCCTGCTGTCGGTCACGATGCAACAAAGACTGTTTTCATTACTTGAATGTGGCTCTCTTGTGCAGTTGTACATTTCATGAAAGCTGCCTGCAAAAGTGTTGAAGTGCTGCTGGCTTTTGCAAGTTACCAGCAGCACTCTCTCGGGGAGCAAATAAAGGTTTCACACCGGCAAGAACATGTCAAGACAGGCGCAAAACTATTTGTCCCTGCAGTGGCTGGTCGGGAGATGTTGGGAGTTCCATACATCAACCGCCCTTAATGCTGCCACAGTGACATGGTTTTCTGTTTAGGGTTTGCTCCCTTAGCCTTTGGTTCTGTCAAGAACCTGACCCACAAGGCAGTGGTTTACAACATACCACTTGTATGTTGTAAGTTGTAAGGGAATACATGTAATATATATATGATATATATTATATATATAATATATTATAGAATATATGAATCATAGGATCGAATGCATGAAAATAAATATAGACATGCTATCTATCTAAATAATTTCCTTTTAGTTGTTTTTTAATTCAGGTTGGTAACATCTTGTTTTCACGATGGAAATTTCGAAATTAAATATAAAACATTAATTTACACACAAATAAGGCGAAACTGAGAGCACATCTTCAAAACTTATCAATAGAGGACTTCATAACTCGCTGTGGGTTCGTTTCGAAATGTCAGACTATTCATATTCACACAAAGCATGGCAAGTCTAGTTCGGGGGTTGAAAGGTCAACATATTAATTTAAATTGTTCATTTGTGTGTGTGTGGGGGGGGGGGGGTTACATATATGTATATTCCTGTGTCACTCTTCATGATCAATTCTCACATTTCCATTTCGGAGCAATTACCACAGAACTTGGGTTAAATTGTCGATCTCGGTAAAATAGTCTCCAGGATCTATGTGGTGGGGCGGGTGTGGGTGTGCAGATGTGAACCAAATGTCTGTGTGTTCCCTTTCTTTTAAGCGTGCGTCTTTGTTTCTCTTTCTTTTCAGTTTAAAAAAAAGTGAATACTAATCATTATATTAAAATGAATATTGTGAAATAAGTCAAGCATCTAAAGACTTCACTATTTAATCATGTCTCAATCCAAGTTTTTGCGAGAGCTGGTTATACATATTAATTAATTTCTTTTGGTGATGAATTTATATACCCCGTTCATAACAGATCAGTGTGTTAACATTGTTTTCACGGTTGGGCAGCACTACTCCAATTTGATTCAAATCTTTTGAATTTAGTCTTAGTAATAATTTAGGTTTTCTTGTTTTGTTTTATTGCTTAATTAAAGACATTATGTAATGATGCAAACCAAATAACAGCTGAACACAACATGACTTATTCTTTGAAAGGCTGTTAGTTGTGTGCTGTGTATAATATAGTCAGTAACATGCAGTGGACAATATAAATAAACTTTTGTAAGCCGTACCACTGATGTGAAGACAGTTATTTCTCAGACAACACATCACCATAACCAGCCATTATACTGACCTACAGTTACAGCTAATTATCAACGTGGAATATAATACTTAAAGCTGCATAGTCCGATGAAAGAATCAAATCTTTTAAACCAAAACAATTACCTAGATTCTACATATCTAACTTAGATACTGGTGCACTTATTAAACATTTGGCACCACATAGAAGGGAATACTGACAATTTAATAGAACTTACACTGTAGAAGCATATGATATCAGAGTTTTGGTGTGCATGTCAGAAAAATGACAGAAATTAAAAATCATCGGACTATGCAACTTTAACCTATAACAATGTCACAACATTGTTTTTAACATCTCCAGCAACCTGAAGCCATATGCTAATTTTCTCAAGAATAGGCCTATTTCATTGCCACCTCATTTGCCTATTAATGCAGTGCTCACAGTACCTGGATTGTTCACACCTATACATGTGTGCTTGCAGATTGATGTGCATTCTGACATCCCTACGACCATCACCATGGCAACGGAAAAGAAAACCTTCGTCTGGGCGACCTCAGCGTTCAGAGCCAGCCCATCCATAAACCGGAAGTCAGTTTTGCCATAGTTTCAAAATTTCTGGTACTTGACTGCACCTGGGAGCCCCAGATAAGACAAGCGTTAACCAGCCTGCTTATGTACACGCCTTGTTCATGTAAAAACTGAGTCTTAGTGGTTAGAGTTTGTTGCTGACGTCATGGGGACCAGTTGTGAATGGAATTACACTACGGCTAAAAGTTGCATAGTCTGATGGCTTTGAGTTTCTGCCATTTTCTGAGATTAGATTGATCGTCCAAATGTATTTTACTTTAGCTTAAAGCTGAATAGTCCGATGAAGCATCACATTGTCAAAACCAAAGCGATTATCTAGACATCTAATAATGATGCACTTATTAAGCATTTGTTGCCACATCGAAGGGAATACTGAGGCAATTGTGGCATGTGGTGTTCTCTGTGGTGGAATGGTTAGAGTGTCTGACTTTTTTCTAGGTCGGACTCCTAATCTGAAGGTCAGTGGTTCGATTCCCTGTGCCCCCACCTATGCCACTTTGGATTTCCACCGCTGTGTAGAACTTACAGCGTCATCAAAGGCCAGTTGCTCTCATACCATGTCTATGTGGTGTGGGAGGTTAAAAATCCCTTGGGTCGGTAAAAGTGTAGGCTCGGGCTTTCTATCGACAAACTGTCTAACTGTCTATTCAGACTTATCCATGATAGGCAGTATAAATCTTCAACAACAAAAAAAAAAAATTTAATCGAACTTGTTACTGCTGAAGCCTATGGTGTCAGAGTTTTGCACGCTTGCCAAAACTAATTTGACATGTTTACACTTCGAATATCTCAAAACTTAGCCATTTAAAATCAAAGTCACTTCAAACTAAAGTAAGGTAGCTTATACCAATCAATTTATTTTATTTATACAGAAAAATGACAGAAATCAAAAACCATTGGAACATGCAACTTGAAAGTAACCTTTTTTTAATGGCTAAGTCAGACTACATGTACATATATTGTAAATAACTGTATTGTCACATGGCTGGAAGACCAGTGCTACGGCGCTGACAAAAGACTTTATTCAATTAATAAACTATATTTACCACCAAAAGAAGGTTTTGAGATATTTTGAAGTCAAAAACGTGCCAAATTATTTTGGCAAGCATGCCAAAAATCTGACACCATAGTTTCGAGTAAATTGGCTTAGTATTCTCTCCTATGCAGCACCAAATGCCTAATGCATGCACCAATACCTAAGGTGAATATGTTGGATCAACTGTAACTTGTAAGTAAGTGTTTTGGTTTTGCAAAGGTGATACTTTCATCAGACTGTGCAGCTTTAAGGCTACTCTACACCAGAGTTGACGGTGGTCACGTGGTATCGTGTCCATGCACCGGGTGAGTTCAGGATACTATTTAAAGCTGCACAATTCTCTGCACATTAATAGTTACACAATGTTCACAACATTAAATAAGCTAACCATATACGGAATTTAACTAGAATTCCTTCTCTTTTATGCAGCAACATATGCTCACTAAGTGCCCCACTATTTAAATTGGATATGTAGGATCAAATCTAGGTAAGTGTGTTGGTTTTTAAAGTTTGGTTCTTTCATCGGACTGTGCAGCCTTAAGGAAAAGTGGACACTTGAAAATTGGCACACTATTGAACAATTAATTATCTTTCAGAACGCAAATATTGAACAATTAATTATATGTTTCCGAACGCACAATCTACTTAGAGGGATTTGGAATAGTTCTTTAGATTATTTTATTGTGTTCTTTTATTTTATTTTTTATTTTTAATGATTTGAATAAGTGAGTCAGAGATGGGTATGATAATGTGAATATTAAATGTCTCAGGGGATTAAAAAAAAAGGTGTGTGTGTGTTTCCCTCAGTTTGTCAATGTAGATGAATAATCGCTCGCACCAACAAGAAGCTTAGATGCAGCTTGGAATGAACAATGCCTTATACTTTTTATTATTTACTGATGTGCCAAGGATTCGCAACCCTTCATGGTGGAAGGGAATAGAGCACTGTAGTGTACAAGTTTAAAAAAAACTTTGATTACAGTTACACAGTTTGATGGTTTTGAGTTTCTGTCATTTTACTGAGATACATATATTAGATTGATCATTATTATCTATTTTACTTTAGTTTGAAGTAACTTTTGTTATAAATGGCTACGTTTTGAGATATTTGAAGTGCAAACATGTCAAATTCATTTTGGCAAGCACGCCATAAGTCTGACAACATAGGCTTCAACAGTAACATGTTCTATTAAATTGACTCAGTATTCCTTTCTATGCAGAAACAAATGTTCAATAGGTGCATCACTATCTAAGTTAGATATGGAGAATCAAATCTAGCTAATTGTTTTGGTTTTGAAAATATGATACTTGATCGGACTATGCAACTTTAAACTAAACGGTGTCTATGGCAACAAAATGAAGAGGATACAGTAGTGGGGTTACATCTATCTGAATAACCAAAGTAATGGACTGTCACTTGTAGATTTTGGTCAAGGATATAACCACTCTTCACCACTAAGGACCTATCTAGAGCACTTACAGTCGAGAACTGTGTATGCATTAGTAGGTCTATCGTCTGGTAACCAGCTATTAGGAGTGAATGGTCACACTTAGAACCAGCAGTGACTGGTTCACTTTATAACCACGCCATATGCATCCCATACATTATTTTACATTTCTATATCGCCGAAATTTAAGCTATTTGAGCCCTGCACTTGATTAATGGCATTCAAGTCAAATTGTCGGGTGGTGTACCACAGCCTTTAATAGTTTACATTTCTTTGTCGCTAAAATTGAAGCTACCATAGCCCTGCACTTGATTAATGGCATTCAAGAAAAATTGTCCGGTGGTGTACCACAGCCTTTAATTAGTACTACCCTTACGAGCAGGTCCAAGAGATATACAAATGGAGAACTACACATCTAAAACAAAATAATAACTGACGATGCCGTGTTTTTGCGATTCGGGATTATTTTTTTTAAAGGAAGTGCTATTTATATGATCGAATATTAATGATACTTTCGAATCACAGATGTGATATTCATTTTCATATATAAATTTCAGCATTAATGCTCGCCATACACCTACTCTGAAATTTCCCTAAATATGAATGTAATGTCTACCAGACACCTCCAAAAATGTTGCAAACCACATTTACCTGCCGTCGTTTGGACCTCGTGTGCGGTTGATTTCTTTATATATTACTCGGGTGGGTATGGGCAGGACTTAGAGTTAGACTCAGAAAATGGGTTCTGTCACAAACCTATCATGTACACAGCTGATAAGCTTTTCTGTTGGTACATGTCTAGCTTTCTTGCAAATGTAATGTATAACTAACTATACGTATAGCCGATTAATCCTTTATGCCATTCAAGCATGCGATTCGTAGCATAATGAATGTATGTCCAGTTTTGGAATAAAATGGTTTTAATTATATCACTTTTAGTTCTCTTATGTTTAAAGCACATAATGTGCAGATTTTCATGGTATATATACGTATATATATTACTTTGTAGGGTACATGTCTGTGCTCCTGCAGACTAATATATAATGAATATCTCCCCGCCCCCTCCCCACTAGATTTGTATATGATGACCACTGTAGTATGTTCACTTTATGAACTGAAATAAATAATGAAAATGTCAATAAGATATGATCATCAAACTGGGATATTATCTTATTGAAACATAAATGTAAAGAAAAAATGTAATCGCCAAAATAATCATTTTATTAAACACTAAAAGTCTAACTTTACTGACCCCCCCTCCCCCTGCCGTACGCCTTGTACGACGGGAAAATGTTGACAACTTTGGATGGATTCTTATAATATACGACAGAGCAGAGTGCTCCAGGTGCTTTCACCACAAATGTGGCAGTAGTGATTACGTGGGTCCAGCTTCCTGCCGGGGGACCAGACGGGATGGCCGAATGAGTTGAGGATCCGTCTCCCGTTTTGGTAGATCGTGGGATTAGAACCCACTGGTTCAAACCCTGGTCGAGTCAAACCAATGACCCAACAAAAATTATACTTGCCGCGTCCGAGCCAGGCACTCAGCATTATTAGGATAGGGCAAATAATGGCTGGCTCAGTGTCAGGATAATGTGGCTGAGTGGGATATCAGGTCATGCTGCTGGCGGCCTACTCTCCTCCCACAGTCGCAGTTGGGCAGCAGTATAAAGTCGCCATGAGTCTGCACAGTCACAAGTCGGTACCCATCCTGATATGACCTTAGAAGTAGCCAGGATGTAAAACTCCAACAACCAACCAACCTGCCGTGTAGGCCGGCAGGCAGAGGGGTCAGGGGTCAGGTGTCAGGTCGGGGTCAATGTCAGGTAAGGAGGCTGCCAGGTGACGGGTTCAGTGCGCATGGCAATGAGGCATACCCGGATGATGATGGGGTGTGGTGGGTTTGGGGTGTGGGGGTCGGTAAATGAATTGTTATTCATATATATCTTTTGTCAGTGCTGTTGCACTCGTCTTCCAGCCGTATTACAGGTATACAGGGATTTACACAAAACGTGTTAAATGGTTTATATAGTAAAATGAAGTGTGAAGTAGATTCTGAAATTAACGTGTACACAATGCAATAAGTAATGAGTATGAGGTACATCAAATCATTTTACATTTACATGTGAGGTTTTAGTTGTTGGTTTAGGATTTCCAATTCAATAAATACTAATACTAGCAATACCTTTAATTACTTAATCTTAGTTGAACGATAATCATATACTCTTTTATTTATTATGTGGTTTTGTACGCAGTAGGATTTGGGTAGTAGTTGAGGTATTTTTGTGTTAGTAGGTCAATATTTCTTGACTTGACTTGTTCTATAAATAAATAAATAAATAAATTATTTGTTGGTGTAGCGAATGAGGAATCCCAATGTTGGTGGGAAGGGATTATACATCTCTAGGGAGGGGGAAGCCAGTGGTAGGACGTTGGTTGGTTGTTGGAGTTTTACATCCTGGCAACATCTATGGTTATATCAAGACAGGCACCGACTTGTGACAGTGCGAATTTATAGTGCTACCCAAGTGGGAGACCAGGCTGCCGGCACAATGATCTGATATCCCACTCAGTCACATAATCCTGGCCCTGAGACAACCAGTCCTTGCCCTATCCAAATAATGCCGAACGCCTGAGTAGGAAACGACAAGTATCAATTTTTAAGTCATTGGTTTGACTTGACCAGGCTTGAAACCCGTGGGTTCGAATCCCACGATCTACCAAAATGGGAGACGGACGCTAAACTCATAGACTACATCAAGGTTCCGACTGCGCATGCGCTGAAAACGGCCTTGGGAGCAAAGCAAAGGCGTACGGCCATTGAGTTTGCCAAAATGTCACTTTTATTCCAAATTAATAGAAATCCAAAGCCCTAACCTTATAAATTTAATATAATCGTTTTGTTAAACATGTTTTCTATATGTATACCAAGCGATTTGTTTCTAGGTGGTGTGGTTTTAGAGATATTTCACTTTTTCTGTATGAAGATTGCTCCCTGCCATTGACTTGGCTATGGCTCTAACATAGTCTTGAGTGCTAGTCTTTTTAAAATCTAAATGCACATGGCTTAAGGTGTGCTGATTATATTGATGTAAGACAATGCAGGATAAAAGATTAATATCTTAATTTAATATAATATTATTTTTTTTAGTTAGTATTCTATGTTTCAAACAAGAGCTGAGATGAGCTGAAACTAGCACATTTCATAGCTGCACTCAGTGTATTAGCATATGTGCCATGTGCTTTTGGGGGGGTTGTTTTGCTCTGACCCTTCCCACAATGCACGGCGCCGCTGGAACTGTGATGTAGTCTATTCGGCAGGCGGGCACGACGTACCGGAGTACATTACATGTTGATAGGTAGAACGCAGACTTGAAACCTCACCTGGTTCAAGTCGGTACCAAACTCAAAACTCACCAGCTGGGTGACTTCCCTCGTCACCTCCCGGCGACTGAGAAGGGTGCCAGCTTACCCAGTCAGCGAGGTGCTGAAGGAATAAGACGATAGGTTGGATTGGTTGGTTGTTGGAGTTTTACGTCCTGGCAAAATCTAAGGACATATCAGGATGGGTACTGACTTGTGACAATGCGCCCTCATGGTGACGTTATAGTGCTGCCCAACTGGGAGAGCAGGCTGCCAGCACCACAACCTGATATCCCAATCAGTCACATTATCCTGACACTGAGCCAACCAGTCCTTGCTCTATCCTAATAATTTCAAGCGCCTGGCTTGGAAGTGACAAGTATCAATTTTATAAGTCATTGGTTTGACTCAACCAGGGTTTGAACCCATAGGTTTGAATCCCACGATCTACCAAACGGGAGACGGACGCTCCACTCATTTGGCCATTCTATCTGGTCCGAGGGGTTGGAAGACCATCGACAAAGGAGCAATACAAAACAAGCACTGGCTATGGACCGGTGTAATTCAGTTTGAGTCAGTTGGATATTTATTCTCATTGAGCAAATGGAAAGTGAAGATTTTGGATGTAGAATTTTCAAATTGAACAGATGGAGATCTCAGAGTCAGAGGCTGTCAGTAATTAAGCGCCACCGTTATCGTTTTAAAAAATGTTTATATTTTTCGGCGATTTTGTGTGTGTACATTCTTTGATTTAAAGAGGGGATTTAAATCGTGGACAATTTGTCTTCCTCACTACACTGCCATTTGTCCTATCCTAGTAATCCAGAATGACAGGCTAGGTGGTTCATGACAAGAATAGATTTTTAAGTTATTGCTTTGACTCAACCAGAGTTTGAACACATGCATATAAATCCCATAACCTACCAAACCGGGAGGTGGGCGTTCAACTGATTCAGCCACCCGATCTGGGTCTGTAAGAAAATGTTGAGGTGTACTACTTGGGCGTAATCGATTAATCAACTCGGGTCACCCGAGCCACTTTTTGGCGCATGCGCACATCCTACAGACTAGGGTTGAATAAACGAATACGCTTCTCTGTGCTCAGGGTAGAAAAAATGGTGGCTTAATCTAAAACCTAATTATTTATTTTAATAACCAATATATGTACAGCAAAATAGGATTTAAAGTATTTTAGGATCGTATAAGCTGACAATCTGGGTTATTTAAAAAAAGTATTAAAACAACTTGTAGTGGTAGCTGTTATCCTACAGGTACCAGCTCAGGCGTTCCTAGCAAACCCCAGCCAAGAGGTGGGTTACTGGCGTCGGGTCATTTTGCACACGACACATGTTTTTGTCGACTCCACTCGCGGTGTTCGATTTGAAATTCTGACGACTCGGGTGACCCGAGTCGCCCGGGTCGTGTTAATCGATTACGGCCCTTATGAGGGAAGAGGACGGAGTATCTGGGAAAGTAGTACTCTTTGTACTACCTTGAAAACTTTGGAAGGCCCCTACCTAACATCGACGTGTGTCTGTGTGGTGTGCGCAACTTTTATAACTTATAACACCTCGTTTTTGCTTGTCACTATAATAAAGTTTCAAGCGTAATTACATTTAACAAGCATCCGTTTGAGGACACCTATAAATGCTGGTAATAACAAGGGTGTTATGAGAAGTAGCTAGGCTCCCTATCATCGCCCAGATATAGCTCAGTGAGACAAACACATCTGTGTATACTCCGCAACACGATACCATCAAAAGAACCACCCAGTCCTGCGTCTGGCGGTGCGGGGTCCAGCGCCAAAACAGATGTCACCCAGCAACTGTCTCAAAATAAAGGTGAGAAGTCGCGAGCAGTAAATTGAGTAATTTGTTGTTGCGCCATGAAATATGGAATAGACACAGCAGTCAACAACAGCAATGCAGCGCTAGGAGGCATCGAACGCAGCAGGTAAGGTGTCGTTTTGTTCCGCATAATATTAAAAACTACATTGTTTGATTTGCACAATAGTAAATCTTGCTTGTAAGAAATCAAATCAATTCTACCAGATCACGTCAAACCCCGCATTCGCAGATACCCCCCCCCCCCTCGATCTAGATAGCGTAAGCAGGTGGTATTTTAACTTTTACGTTTTAGATAAAAGATCCACCGAGTAGACCTACCACAGTGGCCTGAACATAAGCCATGTTCACACAGGCAATATGTGAGGCGAATCAGACAAATCGAATCAGGTGAGGCGAATTAGCGGCCCGTTCACACAGGCAGTACTTGGGCCGGAAATCGAATGCTGCGCATGAGCAAGTCCAGACTAACCAGCGCCAGTTTGGGTCGTCGACGTCGGCCGAGAGAGTGTGGGTTCGACCTAGATATGTATGGATTGAATCGTATTGGTTTGGAACGGTCAAAACTTCTGCTGGGCAGTGAAACCCTAAAAATAAATGATGAAAAAAATATCTTTGCATAGATAGCGGTTTCATTAATTAAATTATATAATATGCGCTTTTGATTGACCGGAAAGTCAACAAACTAAGGTCGACTGTGCATGCGTGTGAGGTGCTTAATCCGCCTCAGTTGCGTCCACACGGGCAAAATAAATCGAATCACAGAAATCGCCTCACGTAAACTACCTTGCGAGGTGGTTTACAGTATGCGCATCACGTGAATCGATTCAGCCCTAATCCGCCTCAGACGTCCATTCACACGAGAAATGTGAGGCGAACTAGGCAAGTCGCTTTCTATGAATCGATTTACATTCCCCGTGTGAACACGGCTTCAGTCAGAGGTAGATAAAAGATTCACCCCGTAGGCTACACTAGCCTACTGAAAGTGAAAGTACGGGGTGAATCTTTTATCTAAGTCAGAGGTGAATCTTTTATCTCCTTGTATTTGTAATAAATAATAACAGTATTCTGAATTTCGCGGGTTCCTTATTAAGGACTGAGGCTGCGACCCAGCACGCAGGTCACAGTTTTAGTTTACGTGACGGAACGTGGAGAGGTGGTGAACTTCACTGCAATCTGCCATAAAAACACATGTGTGGCAATAATCGCACAAAGCTTGTTTGGCATGTGGTTGTTGGTGCAAAGTTCTATTGTGAAGGATAAAGGCTGAGAGAGGAAACATCTCTATCTTCCAGCGCGTTATAAGCCGTGTTCACACGGGCAAAATGTGAGGCGACCTAGACAAGGCGAACTAAAGGAGTCGAATTAGCGCCCGTTCACACGGGCAGAGTTCAAAGTGTTTTGAAACTGGGTTGCGTCCACACGGGCACTGCGTGAATCGGTTTAAGGCGGAAGTGGATATCTGCGCATGACAGTTTTGACCAACAACAATGGCGGAACAAATAGCGAGTGGGTTGGTTTGCGGGGTGATTGGCCAACGTCGCCGATCAAACAGGTATCTAGTAGAGCTACCAGATGCACGAGATGGACGAGATCGGGGAAGACGAGATGTGGGGGGAATAATGGCCGGTTCACAAAGGAGGCTGGATGATTTCGAGCGCAAACAGGAGGCAGAGCGTGGATGGTTCTTCATGCAGATACTGACAGTGATGGCCGTACAACCCCCCGTGGTACGCCAAATGTGGTCGAGGGAAAGGTACGTTGTGACAACATATTTTGTTGGTGTGTATCTACCTAGGGTGTTTTACGAGCTACCCGTGTTGATTGTTTATGTAAGCATAATGCTGTCACGAAACTGTGGGAGAATGTAACTACGGCGATCAAAGTTGCTTGTTAACATGTAGACTCCTTTGTTAGGACCTATCATTGCGTGTTTGTATAGCGAAAAGTGAGTGTGCTTTTTGCCATGGTTATCACATACGCTTGTGCGCAAAAGATGGCCAGACTTTTAGGACGCATTACACAAGGCGACCTACCTGAATCGGATTAGTTGGTAGTATGGTGTGTTTTGTTTGTTCAGTTATTTCACGATTGTGATGACAGTATTGTTGTGCGCGATTTAATTGCCAACATTGTTCTATGTTTTTCCCCGGTGTCGTAGTTTGACGGCCGTGCCACTTTGAGCGCCATGCCCGTGGTTGTATATTTTGTTGCTAAAATAAATTGATAAGATTTCCATCCGATGCATAACAAATAGCTTAATGCGCAAATGAATAGGAACATCTGAAGTATTTAATTGTAACCGTAAAGCAATTTACGGTGAAAGTATTACACAGAGATAATTGTGCAAGTTGGGATATTGTGAGTCTGACCGTCAGTAGTAGCGTTACTAGATCATGGCGTCAACAACTATGTGCCCAAATTAAATTCCACAATTTCCAATTGGGTAATAAAACAAAGGGGTGAATCAGAAATGGTAGACAAAAAGGTGAAGAATTTAATAGAAACAAGACAACATTGCTTGCAAATCCAGCGGATTGAAAGGCGATTTGTGAAAGGCGACTTGCATGAGTCGAACTAGTTGGGACGGGTTTGTTTTTCAGGTAAGGTTTTGTATCGCTTGCTGTCAGGAGTAGTATAGGGGAAATTGTGATGCGATTTATATGATCCGACTTACACGAATCAGACAAAATTCGATGCTGTTTGCACAAATGTTAGTGTTTCATATAAATGTTTTTAGCGCTTGAATTGGTGATCACCCGTGGGGCCGATCGTAACCCGCTTTCTGAAAGGTGACTTACATGATTCGAACTAGTTTGGATGGCGTGTTCTACAATTGTCACGATTATATTTTCATATAACTTTTTCCCTCCGCTTATGTAACGCGTATTATGCGCCACATTGTAACCGGTTTTGGAAAATCAGACTTACACAATTCCAAATAGATATCACACTGTTTGGTGAAACATTGGTATCCCTTGAAGTGATTGTTGACATTCATTTTGTGCCGTCGTTGCTAGGTCCTCGCATTGGTGGAGAAATCGTTCTCGGCACGTTCGGGGACAAACAGTGGGTGGCAAATTTCCGCATGAGGCGGGCGACCTTTCAACACGTGGTCGACCAACTCAAGGTGCATATCAGGCGGGCAGACACCAACATGCGACGGTGAGTTGATACTGGTGGTTTTTCCCCGAAACATAACGTACTTACCACATCGCTGCTTGTCTGCGTTTGGCCCCATAGCTACAATATGGACATAGAAGGTTCAACTTTCCCTAAACTGTTGGGGTACCATTGGATTTGTTGGGATTATTAATGATTTTATTCCACTTTATACGCGGAAATCTCTACCCCAACTACATAACCTGGATTAGAGGATGGGGGGGGGGGGTGAGGCCATGTACAACTGCACATGTTAAGTATAATTTTGTGCGCACTGTCCATTCGCCGTATATTAAAACGTGTTTGTGTTTTGTCAAATCATTTCAGATCCATTCCAGTCGAGTTGCGGGTAGCGGTTACCCTGTGGCTTTTGGCAACAGGATCGGACTATCGCAGCATAGGTCACCTCATTGGTATTGGCAAGTCCACATGCTGTGACATTTTCATGGATACCTGTGCTGCGATAGTCCGAGTACTATTGCCAAAATACATACACATGCCTACGCCTGCCCGCCTCACCGAGATCATCGAGGGTTTCGAGAACCGATTTGGATTCCCCAACTGCGGCGGCGTCATTGATGGGACCCACATCCCGATCGTCGCTCCCCAGTGGCACCATACGGATTACCACAACCGGAAAGGATTCTACTCGATTGTCGCTCAAGTACTCTGTGACCACGAATACAAGGTCATGAACATAGCTGCGGGTTGGCCCGGTAGAGTACACGACGCGCGAGTTTTGGTAAACTCCACCTTGTATGCGAAAGGTGAGGCTGGGGAGCTGTTCGAGGAGAGGCCGCGCACGCTGGGCAATGTGACTGCCTGTTGTGGTGCTTGGGGACCCCGCCTACCCACTGCGTCCCTGGCTAATGAAGCCGTTTGCTGATACGGGTCTGCTTTCCCCGGAGAAAACCAACTTCAACTATCGTCTGTCCCGTGCACGTATGACGATCGAGAACACCTTCGGCCGGTGTAAGGCCCGCTGGAGGATTCTCTCGCGTCGTACGGACATAAAGACAGAGGAGGTCACCAAAGTTCTGCTTGTGTGCTTCACATTGAACAATATCTGTGAAGTGCACAAGGAAACATTTGACGCGCAGTGGGAGGGCGGGGCCTTTGATGACCCACAACACGTCGCCCACGACAACGAGTACGACAGAAGTGGACATGAGGTGCGAGACGCGTTCATGCACTACTTCAGTTCTTGAATCATGAACTAATTCGCGTTAATTAGTTCGCCTTAGATAGTTCGCCTTAGCTAGTTCGCCTTACCTAGTACGCCTTTAGATTTCAGTGCAATACACAACCATGTCGCAGGCGTTTTACGTTTGGAAGGGAAACAAGATGTTGACAATTGTCGGCATGACATGACTGGAGATATTAAGTGACCGTCTATGTAGGAATAAGTACCCTGATAACTCATGGTTGTGTACTGTGCTGAATTAGTGAACAAAGTGAACAAGGGTTTGATTTTGGGAACTACTGTAAGAATTTATTACAATAGGAAAGTTAAAGATATATATACAGTTATTTGAACTACGTCACCGGTTAAAAAGAACCCACCCAAAAGTTAAAGGAAACTGGTATTGGGGGTCGAATGCGATGGTCCTGCTTGGGGGGTGACCAGGGTGATGCGCGTCACCCCATCGGTGGTAGCACTGCGGAATTGCTGTGTGGCCGCATGGGCAGGATTGTGGATGGCCATGATCAGCTGCACGATGCGTTCCTCGTGCTGCCGCTGCTCTTGCTGCCGCAGCCTCTCCCGCGCCGCTTGCCGTTGCTCCCGCAGTTGTTCGCGCACATCCTGGCGCTCCTCACTAGCCTGGTCACGAGCATCCTGGCGCTCCTCGCGAGCCTGGTCACGAGCATCCTGGCGCTCCTCGCGAGCCTGCTCGCGAGCATCCTGGCGCTGCTCCCGCCTCTCCTCAATCTTGCGGTTTACGTTGATGCGGTTTTCTTCCCGCTCGTTCACGATGGTGGCCGATGCTGCCTGTGCACCAACGAATTGCGTGAGTATGGCGTCCAGGACCCGTTCCGTCTTGCCCACCGCCTTTCCTTTCTTTCTGCGCAAACCTGTAATATACAAAAAGCGAATATACAGAATAAACTTTTGCCGTTAACCCCGATCATTCGCCTCAAGTAAATCGCATCAACTAAATCGCTTAACCCTTTCCGACTTTGGTACGGGATAGTCAGTATTAAAATGAAAAGCCATTGTCAGTTCAGAACGTGATTTTCCCTACACTGGTTTAATTGTAACACAGCAGTTAATATAGTGAGACTGCACATGTATGTACCGTCCTACATGTTGGTTTCTTCGTCGTTGTATGTCCTAGCAACATCTAAGGTCATATCGGGACAGGTAGCGATTTTTGAACATCATAATAAAATATACATAGCTGGATAGGAAATTATTCCAGCTTTCACAAAATGTATAATGTATTGGGTCTTTATCTTATTCCCATGACTTAGGTTAAATTTGGGTCACCTTGGAGATGAAATATTAATGTTCCCTGAGATAAATAGTTCACCTAGGCATAGTTTTGATCCCAAAAATTTAAGTAACAAATGGTTATTGTACATTTAGCCCAGCCGTAACTTACAATGGCAAGATACTGTTTGATTAAACGCCTTCACGTTGCCAGGTAATTAGCCTGTACTAAAAGTGACGATGAAATATTCTTGTACACCCGCATCTTATAAAAATAAGGTGTACACCATGGTTAAGGTTTTGTGTCTGTTACTACAGCATGGGCATCGAAACTGTTACACATGTTACGCACACCACATCAGGTGTTTAATAACACTATAATTGGTTATGTTATGTGAACTGAGGTACATGTTGGTGTTTGTAGTTCACCATGATCACATGTGACAAAATACTTTATACATTTTATGTACTAGAAATATCCTTACCGGGCTGGGCTGCTTGGGTAGGTGGGGTGGCTTGGGTGGGCTCTGTGGCTGGTGCAGTCTCTTGGGTGGCCTCCACATTCGAGAGAGCTGACGCCTCACTCGCGAGGTCGACCTCCACATCGACGAGGATGGAGTTGTCCACTTCCTCCTCCGCGCCAACCACCAGCTCTTGTGTGTTGTCTGGATAAGAAAGTAGCAATTATATTGTATGCTGTAAGATGGGATGTTAGTTCAAATATCCATGAAACATAATTTGGGGATAATGTTTGGCTGAAATAGTTCAATTTATGCCAATAGAGAGCGTAATGTGTAGGATGTAAAACGCCTGTATAGAGGGCTGGCTTAAGCCGCCTAACGTAGTTCGATTTGTATAGTTCGACTCACATTCGGGGTGTAAACGCGACGCTGAGGCAGATTAGAGCTCACTCGAATGATAATAATCGGTTTATAGAAACCAGTTGTGGAGCTATTTTATCTGAACACGTTTATGAAAGTACGTTTATAAATGATAGTGTAATCGCCACCGCTGTAATTGACGCGCAAATTTCTATATCACACTGCTAGCTGTGGACACAATTCTTTGCAACATGTATTTTTAGGGTTTGACTGGCCAGGAGAAAATTTGATCATTGCGAACTAATACAATGATTATGTTCGGCACACTATAATCGTGAGTCGCCTCATCTAGTTCGCCTCACCTAGTTCGCTTCATGTAAAACAACTCTCGAGGTAGTATGGTTGAAGCTTATTAACCAGTTGATACTATACAATATAATTTGGGACCCGTTGTCGCTCGCTTTCCCAATATCAAATGCATCAGATGCAAGTATGTGAAGGGTTAGCGCTGCCTCCTGTGGGGGTTGACTTATTAACACCTATGAGTAAAGCAAAGTTACAATGGTAAAAGACGCTTGCCCCTACCTCTATCCAAGTTGATAGCGAACGAGTCGGAGTACGCGACGGGATCTGTGGTGGGTCTGGTGCCGAGGATAGCATCCATCTGCGTAAAGTAGCGGAACGTTTGCCGGTCCCTCCCACTGCGGCTGCAAACAAATGGTACATTTGAGTTAAGTTATATCACTTATAAACAATAATTGTGCACGTATGTACAAACTTTACTTTGCGCTTTATATTCCGCCGTTTGAAAACCATGTTGCTATGAATAAAGGCCTTCACCTGCAAATGTAAATCCTACTACATATGATTTATGTTTTTGATTGTGTTTGATCCCGCCTCCGTATCAATAATCGCTACATACTTCGTCTTGTTAGGGCGTTATCAGGTCGTTAGAACATTTTTTAGATTGTATTGGCCCCGCCCCCTAGCAATAATCGATACATACTCGTCTTATCAGGGCGTTATCAGGACATTGGAGATTTTTTAGAGATTGTATTGCCCCCGCCCCCTAGCATGAATCGATACATACTCGTCTTATCAGGGCGTTATCAGGTCGTTGGAAAATTGTATAGATTGTATTGGCCCCGCCCCCTAGCAATAATCGCTACCTACTCGTCTTATCAGGGCCTTTTCAGGCCCTTATCAAAAGTTGGACGAAGTAGCAGTTCAGTATACTGTATTCCCACGTTAGCACACATTTTTTTTCTCACAAAAAAACAGGGGGGTGGGGGGGGGGGAGAGAATGGAGTCTTTACTATTTGGCCCTCAAAATGTATTTAAGGAATGACAAAGTCGTCGACAGCACGGGAAGTTAGTTTTCGTAACAAACCAAAGGTACTTACTTGTTATTGTCCTTATCCTTTTTGTATGCCTGTGTGAGGCTCTTAATCTTGGTGCGGCACGCCGTCGCATTCCTCTCACCACGCTGATCCCCGGTGAGGCGTGCCAGTCGGATCGCAATCCGCCGATAGATAGCGATGTTACGGCCACACTGGTCCAAATCGCGCTGAATTGTGTCCTCTGACCACAGGGTTATGAGAGACAGGACCTCATGGTGCTCCCAATTGTCCTTGCGGTTGGGAGGGTGGGCGGCAGCGTAGCTGGACGACATCGTTGTTTACTTTCTGGGCTGTGATTTGTTGGGTCGGTGTTGCTTGTTCGAGTTCTCGTAACCTTATGGCAAGTTACCGGAAGCCAACAAATAAATCCACCGACCGCGCATGCGTGTGACGTCATAAGTCGCTTCACACAATTCGGTTACGTCCACACGGCCACAAATTATCCCCATCACAGGAATTGATTCACGTAGACTACCTCGCTTAGGTGGTTTACATTATCCGCATCACGTGAATCGGATCAGCCCTAATCCGCCT
>JASIRB010004071.1:0-18409 GCA_030323885.1 Branchipolynoe longqiensis | reverse complement strand
GCAGCTTTAACCGAGCTTGGTTTAACGGGGTTATACTGTATATAGAAGGGTGTACTAAGTCAATTTAATAGAACTTGTTACTGCTGAAGCTTATAGGGTCAGAGTTTTGGTAAGCATGCCAAAATTAGCATTGCATGTTTGCTCTTCAAATATCTCTAAAGTTAGCCATTTAAAATCAAACTGACTTCAAGATTAAGTAAGGTATATTATAACATTCAACATAATATATTGATATCAGAAAATGATTGCAAGTCAAAACCATCGGAGTATGCAACTCTAATAAGTGCACTCATTGTGGCTTCATAGCGCTGCCTCACTGCTGGACCGTGTAACCTGCACCAATACCTAATGTCCCACTCAGTCACATTATCATGGCACTAAGCAAATATAGTTTATTCATTGAATAAAGCATTTTGTCAGCGCTGAGGCACTGGCCTTCCAGAAATAGGACAAAACAGTTATTTACAATATAGAAGGGGGCATACAATGTTATACAAGTATAGGTATGCAGGAAATACATTATATTCGCTAAATTGTGTCTGTGGTAAATGGATTTGGTGTTGTGTGATATTTACTGTTCTGTGCTGTCCCGTGCTGCGGACCCGTGCTGCGGTCCTGCGTTGGCTGGCTATATATAGTGCTTGCGACCACGTGACTTACCCCACTCGCCGACACTTTTCCCTTTTGATGTTTACCGGCATGGCTTTGTTTGTTGTTGTTTTACGTCCTAGCAACATCTAAGGTCATATCAGGACGGACCGGCATGGGTGTTTATCCGAGCCATGGTTGATGAAATACTACCAATCCATCTACCCTTCGTGTTCCTTTGTTCTATTTGTTGCTAGAGCTCATGCATATATGGATAGTGATAAGCCCCTTATCACCTGTAATAAAATCTGTAGTGTATAGTGCCCCCCACTGCGCGGGGTGGGCCGCACACTCCACACGCTCGGAAGTTTCACTAGCAACAAATATAATATATATATATATATATATATATATATATATCCATATATCTGATGTTATAAGACTTATACGAGCATAAAGGCGCGAGGAATGTTTCCCTAAATGTATCACCCATATGGTGTGTACTACTTTATGGGTTAACCCTTTTTCACAGTTTGCCCACCACCCCCCAACCTTATATATATATATATATAGTATATATAGATATATAATATATAATATATAAATACGGCGTTACAGTGATGTATGTGGTGGGGGCAGTGGGTGTCAGACAGGTGGGCCCCCCAACGACTGAGTGTGAGTAGGATGGAAGTTTCTAGGTTAATCAGGCTCCTCCAGTCGATGACTGGGGGAGTAGATAGGGCTGGGGAGCAGATGGAAGTTTCCGGCCTTATTATACTTCTGTAATGGCTTATACAGCATATTCCTCCAGTGTGTGTGGTGCGAGGGGGGGGGGCCCTTCCCACCAATTACCCCGACAGCTTGGGGCGGGGGGGGCACCACCAATGCGCCAAGGAGGAATAGATATATACAGTATATGTTCCCCTTGCATTTATACTCGTTTAATGTGTTATACATCATATATATACAGTAGATGTTCCCCTTGCATTTATACTCATATAATGCGTTATACATCATATATATACAGTATATGTTCCCCTTGCATTTATACTCGTATAATGCGTTATACATCATATAAATACAGTAGATGTTCCCCTTGCATGTATACTCGTATAATGCGTTATACATCATATATATACAGTAGATCTTCCCCTTGTATTTATACTCATATAATGCGTTATACATCATATATATACAGTAGATGTTCCCCTTGCATTTATACTTGTATAATGCATTATACATTATATATATATACAGTAGATGTTCCCCTTGTATTTATACTCATATAATACGTTATACATCATATATATACAGTAGATGTTCCTCTTGCATTTATACTTGCATAATGCCTTATACATCACATATACGAGTATAAATGCAAGGGGAATATATACTGTATATATATATATTCCTCCTTGGCGCATTGGATGCAGTCTGGTATTGCCATCAGGAGCTAGTGCATGTGGTTCGAACGGTGAGTTGACAAAATAACAATTATCCAGTTCAAAACTTACATATGAGAGAGTAAAGTAAAATATATACTACTATTATTAGCGCTGAGGTCGGCCCCACTGCTTCATTGGCCACAGTTGGTACAGAGAGAGAGGGCGAGAGAGGGGAAGAGGGAGAGGCGAAGAGAGGGCGAGAGAGAGAGGGGGGAAGAAAGAGAGGGAGAGGGGAAGAGTGAGAGGGGCGAGAGAGGGGAAGACGAGAAGGGGGGAGAGAGAGGGGAAGAGAGAGAGGGGAAGCGAGAGAGGATGGAGAGAAGAAAGGGGAAATGAGAGAGAGGGAAGAGAGAGAGAGGGCGAGAGAGAGATAGGGGGAAGAGAGGGAGAGAGGGGGGAAGAGAGAGAGGGGGAAGAGGGAGAGAGAGGGGTATAGAGGGCGAGAGAGAGAGGGGGGAACAGAGAAAGAGGAAGAGAGAGAGAGAGAGGGGGAAGAGAGGGGGGGGATAGAGAGAGAGAGGGGGAAGAGAGAGAGACGGGGGGAGGAAGAGAGAGAGAGAGAGGGTGAGAGAGCGAGGGGAGAGGGAGAGAGGGGAAGAGAGAGGAGGATGCCTAAACAAATAATGTCGCCAGGAATGACCCAACCTCAATATAGAATGCTATCAACTTGCGACATAATAATGTGAGCTGGGAAAATGGATGCCCTCCTAGTCTTGCAGGGTCTATTCTTCGTGCGAATAAGTGTCAAGGTCATAGGCATCACCGTGACAGAATTGTGACCCGATTTAAACCCGGTACCCGTCTTGCAAATAACCCAGCGTTGTTGCCTCAGCTGGGGCTAAATGTATGAGCCACCGGATATCTTCGCCGGAGTTAAGGGCGGCCGACGGGGTAGCTATCGTCGGTGTTGGTATATGTGTCAAGTGAAATGTATGCGTGCCAAGCGCGCACTTGTTAGCTACCCTGTGCGTTATTTATAGATTTGGGGAGTCCCCCTGGGAATGTACCCGGCCATCGCAGTAGGAGTCGGGAGGGACCACCCCCTTCCTCCCCCCCCCCACCCCTCAGTGTGTGACTCTGTGTCTGTGTGTGTGTGTCTGTGTGTGTGTCTGTGTGTGTGTGTCTCTGTGTGTGTCTCTGTGTGTCTGTGTCTCTGTGTGTGTCTGTGTGTGTGTTTCTGTGTGTGTGTGTGTCACTCTGTGTCTCTGTGTGTATGTGTGTCTGTCTGTGTGTGTGTGTCTCTGTGTTTCAGTGTCTCTGTGTGTGTGTCTCTGTGTGTGTGTCTGTTTGTGTCTGTGTGTGTGTCTCTGTGTGTGTCTCTTGTTTATGTGTGTGTGTTGTTGTGTCTCTGTGTTTATGTGTGCCTGTGTGTGTCTGTGTGTGTCTCTGTGTGTGTCTCTGTGTGTGTCTCTGTGTGTCTCTGTGTGTCTGTGTGTGCCTGTGTTTCTATGTGTGTGTCTGTGTGTGTCTGTGTATGTGTCTCTGTGTCTGTTTATGTGTGTCTCTGTGTGTGTGTCTCTGTTTGTGTATGTGTGTGTCTGTGTGTGTGTCTCTGTGTTTATGTGTGTCTGTCTGTGTGTGTGTCTCTGTGTTTCAGTGTATCTGTGTGTGTGTCTCTGTGTGTGTCTCTGTTTGTGTGTCTCTGTTTGTGTCTGTGTGTGTGTGTCTGTGTGTGTGTCTCTGTGTTTATGTGTGCCTGTGTGTGTCCGTGTGTGTCTGTGTGTGTGCATGTGTGTCTCTGTGTGTGTCTGTGTGTGTGTCTCTGTGTCTGTTTGTGTGTGTATGTGTGTGTGTCTGTGTGTGTCTGTGTGTGTGTCTCTGTGTGTGTCTGTGTGTCTATGTGTGTGTCTGTGTGTGTGTCTGTGTGTGTGTCTGTGTGTGTCTCTGTGTCTGTTTATGTGTGTCTGTGTGTGTGTGTCTCTGTTTGTGTCTGTGTGTGTCCGTGTGTGTGTCTGTGTGTGTGTCTGTGTGTCTGTGTGTGTCTGTGTGTGCTGTGTGTCTATGTGTGTGTCTGTGTGTGTGTCTCTGTTTGTGTCTGTGTATGTCCATGTGTGTGTCTGTGTGTGTGTGTCTGTGTGTGCCTGTGTGTCTATGTGTGTGTATCTGTGTGTCTCTGTGTCTGTTTATGTGTCTGTTTATGTGTGTCTCTGTGTGTGTGTCTCTGTTTGTGTGTGTGTGTCCGTGTGTGTGTGTCTGTGTGTGTGTCTGTGTGTGCCTGTGTGTCTATGTGTGTGTCTGTGTGTGTATATGTGTGTCTCTGTGTCTGTTTATGTGTGTCTGTGTGTGTGTCTCTGTTTGTGTCTGTGTGTGTGTGTTTCTGTGTCTCTGTGTGTGTGTCTCTGACACAGACACACACACAGCAACAGAGACACAATGACACAGAGACACACACAGAGACACACACACAGATACAGAGACACACGCAGAGACACACACATAGACACACACATATATACAGAGACACACACAGAGACACACACACAGACACAGAGACACACAGACATAGACACACACAGACACAGAGACACACACACACAGACACAGAGATACACACACATACACACATACAGACACACATACAGACACACATACAGAGACACACACACAGAGACACACACACATACAGAGACACACACAGAGACACACACAGACAAAGAGACACACACAGACACACACAGAGACAAAGAGACACACACAAAGACACAGAGACACATGTGGTTGCATTGAATAGATTTGGCCCGAATCGGTCCCTAACCTGCACGTTATCCCTGGCTCAAGTGGGAGTTAGTGAAGGCGACGTTAACCCTCGAGGCGGTAGCCTAACCCACGCACATACATTGACACTTTGGCCGCTAACCGGGGAATTCCGCACGACGCGTAGGTTACAAGCCCTAACCCTGACTCTTACATTTGGCCCCTGAACTGGTCCCCACACCTGCAGAAGAACGCTGAATGTATCCGGGGTTCTAAATATAGTCCAGCGACGAGACGCCTATATGTAGAAATGGGCACTAGATGTATAGTCCAAGGTCAAGGTTTGGGGGTGACGATAACGACGAGATAATAATGTAATAGCACGCACATTTATACTCGCATAATTCATTATGCATCAAATATTTATTGACCCTGACCATAAATGGACAAGTGTGTTAGCACTTGTTTTCACCGCTGGGCAGCACGAGTCCAATTTGATTCGAATCTTTGGAATTTTGTTTTAGTAATTAATACTTTCAGTTGTGTTGTTTTCTTGTTATGGGTTATAATTGTTTGTAAATTGCAAGCGGTCAAAATCCGGCTTTTACCTTGCTTTGTGTTAGTCCATTTACCTCAAATGTTTTATATAACATACATCACCCGACGGGATGGCCGAATGAGTTGAGCGTCCGTCTCCCGTTTTGGTAAATCGTAAAATTCACACCCATGGGCTCAACCGTTAGTCAAGTTAAGCCAATGACTTAAAAATTGATACGTGTCGCTTCCTAGCCAGGCGCTCGGCATTATTAGGATAGGGCAAGGGCTGGTTGACTCAGAGTCAGGGTAATATGACTCAGTGGGATATCAGGTCATAGTGCTGGCAGCCTGGGCCTAAATGTATGAGCCACCGTTTATCTTCGCCGAGGTTAAGGCCGGCCGACGGGGTAGCTATGGTCGGTGTTGGTATATGTGTCACGGGGGATGTATAGATGCCTTTCAATGTTTAACATTGTGTATGCGCGTGCAGCTCGGCTGCAGGACGAACGCACACTGCCACTGAGTTTGCCCGTACGCGGAGTGTAAAACCTTTATTTTATTCAAAATTAATAGCAGTGCAGAAGCCTAACCATATAAATTAATATAATCTATTCGGTGAATATGTTTTCTATATGTCGTCCAAGCGGTTTGTCTCTAGGTGGTGTGGGTTTGGAGATATTTCACTTTTTCTGTATGAAGATTGCTCAAGGCCATTGACAATGCACTGGCACTGACACTCAGAATATCCCAAATTTCACTATTATCTCTGTTTTTAATACTTTCAGCGTAAATTGCTCTTAGGTTACATTAAATACTTCAGATCTTCCTCTTTAATCACGCATTAAGATATTTTTAATCGATCCAATGAAAGTTTTTTAATTTATTTTACAAAAATAAAAGCTCCACATAGAGATAGCATTGCCGTATTTTACCCTTCGCGGGCAGTTTGCCGGTACGCGCAGTGCAAAACGTCGATTTTATTCCAAATTTATAGAAATCCAGAACCCTAACCGTATCAATTTAATATAATCTTTTTGGTAAAGATGTTTTCTATCTGTATTCCAATCAGTTTGTTTCTAGGTGGTGTGGTTTTAGAGATATTTCATTTTTTCTGTAAGAAGATTGCTCACGGCCATTGACAATGCATTGAATTTGCCGGTACGCTCAGTACAAAACGTTTATTTTATTCAAAATTAATAGAAATCCAGAACCCTAACCATATAAATTTAATATAATCTATTCGGTGAATATGTTTTCTATATGTATTTCAAGCGGTATGTGGCTAGGTGGTGTGGTTTTAGAGATATTTCACCTTTTCTCTATGAAGATTGCTCATAGCCATTGAGTTTGTAGTGTGACAGTGTGTCATCCTGCAGCCAGCACTGACCTAGATACCCGTGCTGACGTCACATGAAATTGGTCAATGCGTGCCAAGCGCGCACTTGTTAGCTACCCTGTGCGTTATTTATAGATTTGGGGAGCCCCCGTGGGAATGTACCCGGCGAGCGTTGTAGGAGTCGGGAGGAACCACCCCCTTCCTCCCCCCCCCCCCCACCCCTCAGTGTGTGACTCTGTGTCTCTGTTTTTCTGTGTGTCTGTGTGTGTGTCTCTGTGTGTGTGTATCTGTGTGTGTGTCTGTGTGTGTGTCTCTGCGTGTGTGTCTGTGTGTGTGTCTCTGTGTGTGTCTCTGTGTCTGTGTGTGTGTCTCTCTGTCTATGTGTGTCTCTTTGTCTCTGTGTGTGTCTGTGTGTGTCTCTTTGTATCTGTGTGTGTCTCTGTATGTGTTTCTGTGTGTGTGTCTGTGTGTGTGTCTCTGTATGTGTCTCTGTATGTGTGTGTCTATGTGTCTGTATCTCTGTGTCTGTGTGTGTGTCTCTGTGTCTGTGTGTGTGTCTGTGTGTGTGTCTCTGTATCTGTGTCTCTGTGTGTGTCTCTGTGTCTGTGTGTGTGTTTCTGTGTGTGTATGTGTCTCTGTGTGTCTGTGTGTGTGTCTGTGTTTCTGTGTGTGTGTTTCTGTGTGTGTGTGTCTCTGTGTGTGTCACTCTGTGTCTCTGTGTTTCAGTGTGTCTGTCTATGTGTGTGTCTCTGTGTTTCAGTATGTCTGTGTGTGTCTCTGTGGGTGTGTCTCTGTTTGTGTGTCTCTGTGTGTCTGTGTGTGTGTCTCTGTGTTTATGTGTGCCTGTGTGTGTCTGTGTGAGTGTCTCTGTGTGTGTATGTCTGTGTGTGCCTGTGTGTTTCTGTGTGTCTGTATGTGTCTCTGTGTGTGTCTCTGCGTGTGTTTCTGTGTGTCTGTGTGTGTTTCTGTGTCTGTGTGTGTTTCTGTGTGTGTGTTTGTGTGTCTGTGTGTGTGTCTCTGTTTGTGTCTCTGTGTGTCTGTGTGTGTGTTTCTGTGTCTGTGTGTGTGTGTCTCTGAGACAGACACACACTGCAACAGAGACACAAAGACACAGAGACACACACACAGACACACACAGAGACACACATACAGATACAGAGACACACACAGAGAGAGACACAGAGACACACACATAGACACACAGACACACACATACATAGAGACACACACAGAGACACATAGGCAGAGACACACACAGACACACACACACACAGACACAGAGATACACACACATAGACACACACAGACACAGATACACATACAGAGACACACACACAGAAACACGTACAGAGACACACACAGAGACACACACACATACAAAGAGACAAACACAGACACACACAGAGACAAAGAGACACACAGACAGACACAGAGACACACACACAGACACACACGCAGAGATACAGAGACACACACACAGACACAGAGACACACACAGAGACACACACACAGAGAGACAGAGACACACACACATGTAAAATTGTCCGATTTAATACATGTGAGGCGAGGTGAAGTTACTATAATAAATTACAAACTGTCTATATAATGATAAATGTTAAAATATAAAAACCCAAAGGCATATGAGGGATATGTGAAATTGGTAAACTATTATTCATTAGGTATAGAACTTGTATATTGAATAGTCTTTGAGAGGGAGTGTCACTTCCAAGTCTGGCTAGGAACAGTCTTGGGAAGAGTCACCTCACATGCCCCCCACATGGTATTGTTATGATCATTGACCACTGCATTGTATTCCAATTGGAGGATCAAGTCATGTGACCACTGCATTGTACTGTGATTGATGGATCAACTCATGTGACCACGGCCATCTTGGATTCTGTCAGACCTATATAAGTAATAAAATGAAGAGTGTCACTCTCTTACTTTTCACTCTTATCCTGCTTTCCTTCATTACCTGTAGTGCTTTCACTTGACCTATTTACACTACCCACACCACCAGCCGGCACGTTTACACACAGACACACACAGAGACACACACACACAGACACAGAGACACACACACACAGACACAGAGATACACACACATAGACAAACACATACAGAGACACACCCACAGACACACACACAGAAACACATACAGAGACACACACACATACAAAGAGACACACACAGAGACAAAGAGACACACAGACAGACACAGAGACACACACAGACACACACGCAGAGATACAGAGACACACATAGACAGAGAGACACACACACAGACACAGAGACACACACAGAGACACACACACACAGAGACACACACACAGAGTCACACACACATACACACACAGACACAGAGACACATACAGAGACACACACAGACACAGAGACACACACACAGACACAGAGACACACACACAGACACAGAGACACACATCCATCTTCAGTCCACGCGTAACACCGACGATAAACCACCTAGAAGTTGGGGTTAGCGCAGGCCGCGTTAACCCTCGAGGGGTTTGCCTAACCCGTGCACACACATTGTGAGTTTCGGCCGCTAACCGGGGAATTCCCGACTACGCTCGGGTTATGACCGCTAACCCCCGCTCATACATTTGGGCCCTGGTCTCCTGGTGGGGCAGCACTATAAAGTTGGCATGAGTGTGCACTGTCACCAGTCGGTACCTGTCCTGATATGACCTTATATGTTGCCAGGATATTGGCTGATGGGCAATATCAGATGGTATTGGCTGATAGCCAATATCAAATGGTATTTGCTGATACTGATAGGCAATACCTGATGAGGTTGGCTGATAGGCAATATCAGATGGTATTGGCTGATAGACAATATCAGATGGTATTGGCTGATAGACAATATCAGATGGTATTGGCTGATAGACAATATCAGATGGTATTGGCTGATAGACAATATCAGATGGTATTGGCTGATAGACAATATCAGATGGTATTGGCTGATAGACAATATCAGATGGTATTGGCTGATAGACAATATCAGATGGTATTGGCTGATAGACAATATCAGATGGTATTGGCTGATAGACAATATCAGATGGTATTGGCTGATAAACAACATCAGATGCTGACGTCACTTAGATGTGCAGCACAATCTCAGGTTAAATGCCACATACACAGGTAAATGTGAGTAGGTGGACTGCATACAGGCCTAGGGAGGTTAATGCTAAAGACGCTCACCACAGAATGGCAGACATGTGGGGTTGAACCCCTCTCTAAACATCTTGTTCGCGTTTGTCGCAACAAATCACACGACACTGGTGCCATGACCAGGATTGTGGACGTACTGTGTACGTAAAGAAAGTGCGTTACCTGGCTATTTGTAATTGTAACTAAAGGCCCTGTCACATTACGACGCTTCTGCCGGCGCGCCGGCAACGCGCAAAATATTTGCAACCCGTCGAGAAACGTCGAACTTTTCGGCGCTTTGGGAGAAAGTTTGACACGGCGCAGCGTGTTAGTGGCGTGTTGGAGGCGCGTTATTGGCGCGTTATTGGCGCGTTAGTAGCGTGTTATTGGCGCGTTGTCGGCGCCCTGGTGGCGCGCTATCGGCGCGTTTACAGCGTGGAGGGAGCGCGTTGGTATCGTGTTAGTATTGCGTCAACCCGTACATACCCGCCAGCAACACGTTAGGACGCGCCCGCAGCGCGTCCACAGCGCGCGGCCAACGCATCCAGGCGCGCCGGCAACACGTCCAACGCGCCGAGAAACGCTGGAGCAACGCCAATGGCATGCCCACAACACGTCGATGGGACGTTCCCGACGCGCCGACGGAACGCTCCCATTTTTGGGGAAAAAGAGCCAACGTTAACCAACATTGATCAACGTCCTGCCAGCGTTCCGCCGGCGCGCCGCCAACGCGTGTCGACGTGTTGCTAACGCGTCCGTAACGCGCCCTCCAACCCGTTGGCGCGCGTCGCCGCGCGTCCAAAGTTTTGTGCATGCACAAAACCTCGACGCGCCGCGCCGCGCACCGACGCGCGCCGACGTTTCCATTCACACGTTGCTATGTACCGACGCGCCGGTAACGCGCCGGTAACGCGCCGGCAACGTACCGGCAACGTACCGGACGTGTACCGACGTTTTGAACAAAAACCAGACCCGTCGGCACGCGTCGAAGCGCGTTGGTGAGAAACGTCGTAGTGTGACAGGGCCTTAAGAGACTTACAATTCATGGGGGATGAGCATAGCGAGGTGCACTCACCTCCCGAGGTAAAATGCTGCTCACAGAGACAGGTAGGTGTGGGGGAATTGATTGCATCAGGGAGCCTATGGATACCTTAAGGGTTAGGATGCTCTCCCCAGAAGGACGGAAGTGTGGGTTCGAATCCTACTGGTGCTCCCAGTTGTTTTTTTGTTTGTTTGTTGTTGGGTTTTTTTTGGGGGGGGGTGGTCCGGGTCTTTTTGTGTGTGTTTTTTGTGTGGGTCTTTTTTGCAAACACCTCACACAGGTTAGACAGTGGGTGAGTGGGGTTTTGCGACTTAGCAACATGTAAGGTGTCACTTGGCAGCCCCACTCGGACACCCTGCGGCCGGCACCACAACCTGGTATCCATTGGATCTCTCTCCCTGACAGTGACACAGCCCTGGCACACAACCAACACTTGCCGGCACGGCCTCTGTTATGTCCAGCGGCTACTGGGGGAGTGGCAGCTAGGTGGCCCTGTTTGACACACCCACCACCTCCCGCTGAGCAAGCATACACTCTACCCACTGGGCCATTCCGTCAGCTTGCATTGACTCAATATATAGTGTTGTCGTGGAGTGGCGAGGGGTTGAAAATGGAAAATATTGCATCTAGAGAAGGATTCGAACCCACCGTTCTAGTCATTTCGTGGTTAGCGTGTTAACCATTACACTACCTAGACTCCCTGATGCAATCAATCATCCACTCGGCCATTCCGTCACCTTGTATTGACTCAATATATAATGTTGTCGTGGGGGGGGGGGGAAATATTGCAGGATTTGATCTCACACTTCTCGTTACTTAGTGGTTAGTGTGCTAACCATTACACCATCTAGGCTCCTTGATGCAATCAATCATCCTATCCATGCATACCTGTCTATATGGCCCCTTGCCTCAGAGGTCAGTTCAGACTACTACAGTATGCTATATGGGTCATTCTCAGAAACTGAGTACCACATTTTTGGTTTCTACGTTACATTGTTAATAACTTTGCCTTCTTTTTGGGGGGTAGTAAGCCAAATAGTTGTGTGGTTGTACATTTCATGAAAGCTGCCTGCAAAAGTGTTGAAGTGCTGCTGGCTTTTGCAAGTTACCAGTGGCACTCTCTCGGGGAGCAAATAGAGGTTTCACACGGGCAAGGACATGTCAAGACAGGCGCAAAACTATTTGTCCCTGCAGTGGCTGGTCGGGAGATGTTGGGAGTTCCATACATCAACCGCCCTTAATGCTGCCACAGTGACATGGTTTTCTGTTTAGGGTTTGCTCCCTTAGCCTTCGGTTCTGTCAAGAACCTGTACCACAAGGCAGTGGTTTACAACTCTGCAAGGCAGGGGCGTCAAACTCCCTGAGGTATTGCTATACCTGCAATACCTGCATACCTGAAATAGTTACTGTGGACTCTGTGAATTAAAGTTGCATAGTCCGATGGTTTTGAGTTTCTGAATTTTGTTTCGATAAATACATTAGGTTGATCGTTATTATGTACCTTACTTTAGCTTGAAGTAACTTTTATTTTAAGTGGCTAACTTTTGAAATATTGGAAGTGGAACCATGCAAAATTAATTTTGGCAAGCTTGTCAAAACTCTGACCCCATAAGCTTATGCAGTAATATGTTTCATTCAAATTCTCTTATATGTGGTGACAAATGTTTAATAAGTGCACCAGTATCTAAGTTAGATATGTATAATCAAATTTAGATAATTGTTTTGGTTTTGAAAATTTGATATTTTCATCGGACTATGCAGCTTTAAGTATGTTAAGCAACACTACATGTATTCCCACAAAATCTATCCAAAATATGCTTATATGATTTTGTGCTAAAGTGAAAATATGAAAAGATTTGCATATCAACACTAAAAAAAAGGTATATCACCTGGTAATGATACAATATATAACATAATGTGTTTGTTGGTTGGAGTTTAACGTCCTAGCAACAAATTACGTCATATCGGGATAAGTACAATTTCTGACAGGGCTAACTCATGGCATCTTTATAGTGCTGCCCCACTGGGAAACCACACTGCAAATACCAAGACCTGACATCCACCAAGGCACAATATCCCACTCAGTCACATTAGTGTGATACTGAGCAAAACTAGTCCTTATCCAAGTAATCAGACAGCTGTGACAGCTACAAACGATGAGTCATTAATCAATATCACAAAGAGGAATGGTCCAAAAGTAGAATCTTGAGCACTCCGGATCTAAAGTTCGAACCCACGACCTCCCGTAGGGTAAGCCAACACGCGCTTTTCCCGATCCAGTCACAGTGACCAGTGACATATATAATGCACTATAATGAAATTATGACAATATAAACCAGGACACTCTTCCCACACAGTTCTATCGAGTGCACAATTAACGATACCCGTCTTAGTTCCTGTTCTAGCCGCTGGCGCCACCGGCGAGTGGGCAGGCCTACTGGTAGCAGTCACTACCAGCCGGAATATAAAGTGTAATGTGGGTGGGTGATCTATAACACAGGTCTGTTCTACTAACCCACCTACGTGATATTATGTAGCCATATGTCCTAGGACCAGGTGGTCCTTAGAGATTCCGTCATTGGGCAAACTTGTGGCTTACACACTGTTTTCTGCTCAAGAGTAACCTCCCCATGAATGCAATAGGTGTCAGTTCCCGCTGACGCTCAAACACATATGATTAAACGGCATAGATGTGATGGTCTTGCATCAACAATTTGACAGTGCAAACAGCATGCATGGTCTTTTGACTAAGGTAAAACAAGAAGCGGTTCTAGCCTTCCTGAGGACAGCCGAACTATGCCGCCTCAGAAGTGACATAGTTTATTAAACCAATTTTTATCAATTCAGAAAAGAATGATTTCTTGGACTTTTACCTCAAATTGTACCTTCCCTGGCCGTAATCTTTTGCAATTGTAAGCTTTAAATTAAAAGAAGTGTCTCCATTAACACATAATTGCTTTTGCATTCTGTGTAAAAGCGATGGCCATGTAATAATACACCAGCATGCAATTTGAAGAATTCTCAACATGACTATAGCTTTGCGCCTGTCTTGACATGTTCTTGCTGGTGTGAAACCTCTATTTTCTCCCCGAGAGAGTGCCGCTGGTAACTTGCAAAAGCCAGCAGCACTTCAACACTTTTGCAGGCAGCTTTCATGAAATGTAGACACAACTCTCACAGCAGAGAGCTAAATGGAGAGCGGCAGTCAAGTAATGAAAGCAGTCTTTGTCGCATCGTGACCGACAGCATGATGATGATGCACCATGACTATGGCCTTTGCTACTCACGCTAATTAGTTAGTTTCTTCTCTCTCCCATGGGCACCGCACGCGGTGGCCGAATCGGTAGAGCGCAGGCCTCCCATGCGGAAGATGGGGAGTTCGATTTCCAGTCCAGTCAAACCAATGACTTACAAAATTTATACTTGTCACTTCCTAGCTTGGCACTCGGCATTAATAGGATAGGGCAAGGACTGGTTAGTTCAGTATCAGGATAATGTGACTGAGTGTGATATTGGGTCTTGGTGCTACTGCTAGTGGCCGGATTTCCCAGTGGGACAGCACTATATAGTTAACATGAGTGCGCACTGTCACAAGTTGGTACCTGTCCTGATATGACCGTAGATGTTGGCAGGATGTAAAACCCCAATAACCAACAACCATCTAATGGTGCTACCTGTGTGCGGAAATAACTGCAGGTAACGGGCGTCACATTAGCATCGTGATGAGTATCTATCTAATCAGGAAGTTGTGTTCTCTGTGGCGGAGTGGTTAGAGCGTCTGAAGTTTGTCTACGTCGGACTCCTAATCTGAAGGTTGGTGGTTCGTTTCCCCATGCCATCACCTCGGCCAATTTGGATTCCACCGCTGTGTATAACTTACAGCGTCCAGTTGCTCTCATACCATGTCTTTGTGTGGGAGGTTAATATAATAATCCCTTGGGTCGGTAAAACTAAAAGTGTAGGCTCTGGCTTTCTATCGACCAACTGTCTCAAGTCTATTCAGACTTATCCACGATAGGTGGTACAAATCTTAAAGGAAAAAAAGGAGAAGAAAATGCCACCCGTGTTACATAAGTAGCTCGGACTGTCACGTGACCATTCAAGACTCACCTTCAGTGGAATGTAGATGGTTCTGCGCACATTGCGGATATACCACCACGCATGTCATCTCCCGTTGAACCCGAGTCAGTTGTGAAGTTGGACTGTGCCTATACAGCAAGTAGACGCTAGTCACCCTGCTACTTGCTGTGTCGGTGGGAGGGTGGGAAGGTGGGAAGGAGGGAGGGATGGGTAGCAGGCAGGGGGATGGGGGGAGGGGTGAGAGAGGAGAGGGGGGATTCAGCCATCTTACAAATAACCCAGAAACCCCGTTTTAGCCGCTAACACAGTTCTAGAATGGTCATGGTCTACCGGGGTTGTATATAGACTACATCACGGTTCCGACTGCGCATGCGCTGAAAACGGCCTTGGGAGCAAAGCCAAGCCGTACGGCCATTGAGTTTGCCTATACGCTCATTGAAAAATGTCAGTTTTATTCCAAATTAATAGAAATCCAAAACCCTAACCTTATCAATTTAATATAATCTTTTTGCTAAACATGTTTTCTCTATGTTTTCCAAGCGGTTTGTGCCTAGGTGGTGTGGTTTTATCAATATTTTACTTTTTCTGTATGGAGATTACTCACTGCTATTGACAATGCATTGAGTACTCTGGCTATGGCTCTAACACTAGTCTGAGTGCCTAGATTTGTCTAAATCTAAATGCACATGGCATAAGATGTGCTGATTATATTGATGTAAATGCAATGCTGGATAAAAGATTAATATCTTAATTTATTATATATATATTTTTTGTTGGTATACTATGTTTCAAACAAGAGCTGAGATGAGCTGAAACTAGCACATTTCATAGCTGCACCCAGTGTATTAGTATGTGCCATGTGCTTTTGGGGGGTTTGTTTTGCTCTGACCCATCCCACAATGCACAGCGCCGCTGGAACCGTGATGTAGTCTATTGGCCAGGGTTAAGGTACAGTGATTGATAATCACACACATCCTCCACACACACACACACCTTGTCACCATGTTCCTGCATTCTGGATTATTGACATAACTGTCTCTAATTAAATCTGCATAGTACGATGAAGTATAACATTTTCAAAACCAAAACGCTAGGTAGTGAGTAGTATCAATTTTAGGTCATTGGTTTGACTCGGCTGGGATTCAAACTCTCGACCTTGTGCATGGGAAGTCTGCGCTCTACCGATTCAGCCATAACATCCGGTGTAACAGGTTGGTATCCGCCCCGATGACCTTAGACGATGCTAGAACATAAAGCCCCAACAAATAAATGTGGACAAGATGACACAAAACTGCTTTTTACCAATGATTTTCTTTAATAAACCAACAAAACAATAGTGGCATGCACACACAGGTGCACGCATACTTATTTATATCATATGTATATATTGATGTGGCCAAGAGAAACCTGAAGCTGAGAGACATTAAGACCGACTCATGGACATCACTCTCACAGCAGAGAGATAAATGGAGAGCGGCAGTCAAGTAATGAAAGCAGTCTTTGTCGCATCACCACCGACAGCATAATGATGATGATGATCGTGTGTCCATTTAATTGTAACTTTAATATAATGCTAATCACGGTATCGGTCGATAAAACATACCTACACAATGGCTAGCAATAAGACAAAGCAGGTTTACATTGTTTGTTTGACATCCCAGTAACATCTAAGGTCATTTCAGGACGGGGCAGGCTTACACGTGCCGAGGCAGTTTGCAGTAGCAGGTGTACCATGTGACCCTGAGCTGATAAAAAGACAATGAAATAACCATAACTACCAGAGAAATTACAGACCATACTACAGACCGATTTCAAATATCCAATTAGTTGTGTTAATCTCTCGTAGCTGATAAACCATCACACATGACAATGTCTTGTTGCGAAGGGCTTGTATATATTGGGCCTCTAAATTCTAATGCCAGCTCGTTATGGTAAAAACGAACCTTTTCTTTTTGCATATGTATGGAGGTGGATGGAGTAATAATATAATTTCACAGATCATCGCAATGTTAACGATGGGATAAAATAGAGTTCACATTTAATAATAGTTAAAGTTGCATAGTCCGATGGTTTTAAGTTTCTGCCATTTTTCTGAGATAAATATACTAAATTGATCATTATAATCTACTGTACTTTAGCCTGAAGTAACTTTTATTTTAAATGGCCAACTTCTGAGATATTTGAAGTGCAAACATGTAAGATTAGTTTTGGCAAGCATGACAAAACTCTGACTGCATAGGCTTCTGCAGTAACGGGTTCCATTGAATTGGCTTGGTTTTCCCTTCTATGTGGCAACAAAGGCTTAATAAGTGAACCAGCATCTATATTAGATATGTAGAATCAATTCTAGATAATTGTTTTGTTTTTGAAAATAGGATGTTTGATCGGACTATGCAGCTTTATGTCTCGTTCATTTAAAATGTTTGTCTGTGATGGTGGTTTTTTATTTTAAAGTATGTTTGTATGTGATGTATATTTTGTTCATTTCAAAACATCGCGATATTATATCAATTTAGTTTTTGTCATCACGTTTTCCCCCCTTTGACCATGTCGTCAATATGATACCTTGCAGTAATATCTCGCATGGGGGTTATGAGGGAAATAAAGGATCTTTCCTTAGTTGGTATGGTATTATAAATGGGAAATAAAAGTCCCAACCATATTATTATTAATCTGTTACCGGGTTTGACCTATATAAATATACTATCTTAATTCCCTTGACAACTATATATAGAGGGGACATGAAAATGATTAGAATGTGACTATTACTCTTATTACGTAGACCCTATATAAATAGGGGATGCAAATGTCAACCATCTTGTTTTGAGTTCAGCTGCCTTATCGTACTTCTAGTACTAGTGTCATGGGGGTGATGAAAATGGGAAATATTGCGCCTAGAGCGGGACTTGAACCCACATCTCTTTGCATTCCGGGCCAGTGTGCTAACCATTACACCACCTAGGCTCTCTGATATCAACACACTACCCATGCCTACCTGTCTATGTGGTTACTTGCCTGAGAGGTCAGTGCAGCCTACTACACTCGTCCCCCTGGAATTGTAAGTCTTTTAAATGGTCATTTAATGCTTACAATTACATATACACAGGCAATGCACTTACACATACATACACATGGTAGGTTCAACGACCATACAGCGCATAGCTTGTACAGGATCCTGGTCATGGCACCAGTGTCATGGGGTTGATGAAAATGGGAAATATTGCGCCTAGAGCGGGACTCAAACCCACATCTCTTTGCATTCCGGGCCAGTGTGCTAACACTTACACCACCTAGGCTCCCTGATATCAACACACTACCCATGCCTACCTGTCTATGTGGTTACTTGCCTGAGAGGTCAGTGCAGCCTACTACACTAGATATGCTTACTTACCTAACAGGGAAATGAAAATGGCAAGCATTATTCTTATTTTACTGGAATTAACTTATACTAATAGATGTAGTTTTATTATTTTCGGTACCATTCTATTAATCGGAAGTTAAAATGTTAAGTATATAATA
>JASIRB010001312.1:0-40379 GCA_030323885.1 Branchipolynoe longqiensis | reverse complement strand
ATGATATGGAGAAGGATACAGAGGCGCGATTTAGATAAGCATATGTATAGGTGATATAGAGAAACTGATTTATATCAGATATGGAGCAGGTTATGTATAGGATATATGGGGAATGATACAGAAAAAGGCTATGGCCACTTGATATAGACGATATATATAGGCGATATGGAATATGGTGATTGTATTACATTTCTGCAGATCGAATTGATCACACTTTTACATGAACTAAATTGCTATGCTGCTAAGTAATATATGAAGGCATGTTAATCCATTGCGATAGGATCACATACTTAAGCTGTATAGGGAATTGTAGAAGGATATGCCCATACACGGATGTCAAGTTAAAAGAATTCGGCCGTAATTAATGGAGTCTTGGTTTGGTGTTGGAGTTTTAGGTCCTTGCAACATCTAAGGTCATATCAGACCGTAATTAATAGGTTTGATAATTGCTAGCACAGCCAATATTATTTCGATCTAAATAGGAGTCGGCGATCTATTTTAAGTGGTTGTGTGTACTTTGTCTGAAGTATGAAGATGTTGTGATGTCAACAGAGGAAGTTGCAATTATTTGAAATGGAGGATTGTAAAAATACTTAACAATTTTAAGGTCACTGGTCTCTCTTTTGTGGAAGTCGGAGTTAAATTCGTTCACTAAGCAGCGGCAATTTCAATCATTGGCAATTGTTCTCACTCATTTCCCTGTTCCTTGCCCGTTCCTAATGATGCTGACACCCCGCATGTTTCAAGGAACCAGCAGTGACGATGGTAAACTCAGAAGTGACGTAGTAACACACACATGCCTGGCCAGGGAAGTATATACGTTCTTTGTGTGTTGGTGTTTTACGTCCTACCAACATATAATGTGATATCAGAACGGGCGTAGATAACTAATAGGCACTCCACATTAATGAAAACAATATCACAAGTCAGAGGACCATATATCATTCGAGGTAAGTATAAACAGAGGCCTAACTAAATGAGCCATCCTCGCTTCCAGCCGGTGTGAGTTAATCACTGCACAATACACACGTGATGCCCGACTAATCACACAATGGAGGAGGGAGGCAGGTGGAGACGGCTCAAGTGGGTGCAGGAGGACCGGGGTGGGTAGGAAGGTTATAGCCGGGAGGAGGAAGCGGAAGTGCAGCAGGATGAGGAGGAGGGGTGTTTGTGTGGGGGGGTAGGTTAATTCAATGAGCCCCCAAGATGCAGTGTAGTTCTCTCCACCACCGCTAGACTACTATGTAACCATAAATGTGCCAATGTTGTAGTCTCAGCGTAGCCCAGCTGCTCGGCCCGGTCATTACTTGGGCCGGTCCGGCGCCATTGTGAGCGATAATCGGTCTCCTCCGGGGTGCTTCCCATGCGCGCCGCTAGGTGCAGAAACAAAGCCTATTCCCCCAGTGACAGCGGCCACACTTCATTTATAGCCTATGAATGAAACCCATTATCATACCAACATGTGACGTTATGCTGAAATATGTTATTTAACTCCAGGAATTAATTGAAAGCAGCTGTTTTGATGATCACAGAGATGGATGATTGTATATTCAGTGTTGTCGTCGTCAGGCTGGCTTTATTAAAACGACCGTCACCATATGTTAATTAGCGGCCAGTGCATAGCTTCGTTAAATGCTTAAGCCGTGGGTGTAATCACTTTTCTATTGAAAAGACCTTGCTACAATAGAACATGGGGTGTGTATCACCTGCTAGGTACTCAACGACTGACGGGATTATAGTAGACGAGGTGCTGTATTGGCTCGGTACAACAGTTTCAACATGGTCTGTAACTGCTTTCACCGATGTATCCATTCATTCATCAGAATAGGCAATATGTTACTGGTCTTCAAGTAGTATGCATTACAGATATTAATGCTAGAAGTATGAGTGCACTGAGAGGTAATCTTACATGGATTTGTCCTCTGTCCTTTATACTTCAACTGAGAGATTTCTGATTAGAATAATAGATTACATATACACTCTATATTATGAACATATTAAACTCTTTAATATGCATGGATTATAGAGTTCAGCCGTGAATGCATGGTCGTGCCTAAATACAGCTCGAACATGCCAATACGCCAAAACGATGGGAGTTCAAGGCAATAATGTTTCGCTAGGCCAGGACTATGAGTTTGACTATGTACCTCGAGGTAATCATTAGCGATCTGCACTCTGTTGAGACTGATGAGTAGCTCAGAATTCGCTTATGTGACACCAATCGCATTAGGTAATCGGTTTCCTTTCCCAGTTAGTTTACAATTTCATTGAATTTACAGAGACGCAACGAGCAAAGTTGTCAATCTATACATGGCTAGCATAGAGAAATAGGGAGAGAACGGCATAATGTACATGAAAGGAGGCATGAGCACGGACGAATGGAGGGAACTAGGGTCGAGAGGGAGATAACGTACACAGGAAAAGAGGAGAGGATGCGGAGGGATGGGTACACAGGGAAGTCTGGGTACACAGGGAAAGAGTTGTGGGTAGACATGGAAATAGAGGACACCGGGACAAAAGTGTGGTTAAACAGGGAGAAATGCTGGGGAGTAAACAGTGAGAAAGGTGTGTAGACAGGTTAAAGGTGTGTGTACACATGGAGAAAGGTGTGTGTAGACAGGGAGAAAGTTGTGTGTATAAAAGGAGAAAGTTGTGGGTAAACAGGGAGAAAAGTGTGTAGACAGGGGGAAAGGTGTGTGTAGACAGGGAGAAAGGTGTGGGTAAACAGGGATAAATGTGTGGCTAAACAGGCAGAAAGGTGTGTGTAAACAGGGATAAAGTTATGTGTAGACAGGGATAAAGGTGTGTAGACAGGGAGAACAGTGTGGAGACAGGGGGAAAGGTGTGTGTAGACAGGGAGAAAGGTGTGGGTAAACAGGGATGAAGGTACGTGTAGACAGATATAAAGGTGTGTAGACAGGGACACAACTGTGCAGGCATGGGGAAAGGTGTGTTGACATGGAGAAAGGTGTGGGTAAACAGGGAGAAAGGTGTGGGTGAACAGGGAGAAGGCTGTGGGTAAACAGGGAGAATGGTCTGTAAACAGGGAGAGAGGTGTGGGTAAACAGGGAGAGAGGTGTGGGTAAACAGGGAGAAAGGTTGTGTAAATAGGGAGAAAGGGGCGTGTAAGCAGGGAGAAAGGTGTCAACAGGGATAAAGGTACGTGTAGACAGGGAGAAAGTTGTGCAGACAGGGAGAAAGGTGTGTGTAGACAGGGCGAAAGGTGTGTAGACAGAAAGGTTGAGGAAACAGGGGGAAAGGTGTGGGTAAACAGAGAGAACGATCTCGGAATACAGGGAGAAAGGTCTGGGAAAACAGGGAGAAAGGGGAAACAAGGAGAGACGGGAATCAGGGAGAGATGATATGATACAGAGGGAAAGAGCGGAGGGTGCACAAGGACGGAAGGACGGAATTAGGAATATAGAGGCAAGGGGATGGGGGGTACACAGGGAAGGAACGAGGGCAGGGGAACCCAGGAATGAGCGGTTGTCTACACATAAAGCCTGCTTATTGAGAGATATCGTCGTGGGAAGTGAACAGAAGGCACCCCGAGTTGTACCCGGGAAGCTGATACACCAATATCCTTTGTGTCAGCATTTTAGAGGAAAGTTTATAGAATGCTTTCATAGCAGGTTTAGCAAAGTGTCCCTCTAAGCCGAATACTAAATGATTTAATATTGAAAATTCAAGTGAAATTCAAGTGAAATCCTTATTCTGTTATCGCCGGAAAAAAATGTGGGACCAGTGAACTAACGACTATAAATTAGGTAAATATTTAGACCAAACCACTTTGATAAATGAATAATCTAATAATATATAGTTGGAGTTTTACATCCTGGCTAGATCTAAGGTCATATCAGGATTGCCACCGACCTGAAACAGTGCACACTCATGGCAACTTTATAGCATTCCCCCATTAGGAGACCAGACCGCCAACACCAGCACCTAATATCCCACTCATTTACATTATCCTGACACTGACCCAACCAGTCTTTGCTCTATACTAATAATGCCAAGCACATGGCTAGGAAGCGACAAGTATCGATTACGTCATCGGTTTGACTCAACCAGGATTTGAATCCAACATTCAACTGAAACAGGAGATGGATGCTCAACTCATTTGGCCATCCCATCTGGTCAAATACACACAAGATACACTACACACAAATACATCCACAAGGATTCGTCATGGCTGCGCTATCCTGCCAATTGCCGACCAAGACCAGGTCCTGATACCCAGGAGCCGCAGCGTTCACTGCCGTTCGCCAGCCATGTGCTGGGTAGAACTAATGTCGTGACACCACAGGTGCTCCATAACTATGGACATTAATGACGATGTTTCCGCTGTCCTGGAAACGAGGCAGGTATGGAGGGCCGGACAGAACTAATTAATCTGAGCACTGAGGCCTGATCACGTCCACTTATCTCTGCTTCCAAGCCGAGGCTCTGTCTCATATATTGCCCTGCCGCCACACTTTACTTGTTCTTGCTGCATACTTTGCCCGTGCGGTGTGCTTTACCGATAACTCGGTGATGGCTCCTGGACCCACATCATGCACTTTATTCATGTTATATTTAGTACCAGCGAGTACCAAAGCGGTCGGCTCTCCTATTAAACTGCAAGTGACATGCAATAACGAGAATATTCTTTATTTAAATCCACATAATAAAGTACATATGAAGACAATAATTTTGAACATATAATATATACATGAACAAGAAACTTCTAGTTTCTGGGGAATGGCCGAATGCGTTACAGCGTCCGTCTCACATGTTGGTAGACGGTCGGGTCATGGAATCGAAGCCTGGTCATGTCAAACCAATGAGTACAAATTGTTGCTTCCTAGCCAGGCGCCCGTCATTATTAGGATAGGGCAAGGAGTAATGGAATGAGGAAGACCAATTGTCCACGATTGAAATGTCCGCTGCCTAAACAACGAATGTACATACAAATAATTAAATAATTTAGGATAATAGTTGATTAAGCAGGGGAAAATTAAATCGGTGAAAATTGGTCTTCCTCATTCCACCGCTCCTTGCCCTATCCTAGTAGTGCCAAGCCCCAAACTACGTGCTGAGAAGAATCACTTTTGAAGTCATCGGTTTGACTCGGTCAGGGTTCGAACCGGGGAGTTCGAATCACACGACCTACCAGAACGGAAGGCGGACGCTCAACTCACCCGGCCATCATGTATGTTACTACCGAATATTTCAAATGATTGAATTGACTCTTTATTAATCATTTAATATTACATAAGTACAAATCTAAATGTGTGATATCAATATTTCGTGTTCTGGAGCCTTATATACCTTATACAAGGAGATACCATTCATCGATGTGCCCCAACACTGCAAACTCTCCTTCGGCACCCTCCCTCAGCACCCTTCAGGCGTGTTCGGGAGGGTGGGAGAGGGTCATATTTTATCAGTCGGCTCCAAAGTGACCAGCAGTAAGCGCTGACCTGGTCCTGACCGCCCCCACCCTGTGACTCGCCGCCCACTAACCACAACACAACAATGGCATTTGTAGGGCGCCACAAAGACCCTATAACACTAAGACGGCTCACTCCCTATCTCTCCCTTGGTAATGCCAATTTTACAGTGCCATCTTGTGGTGGGTTTGATCAGCCCAGCTGTTTCACATAGGCCTACAAGGCGAGAGGGTGAGTTTAAAATTAAAAAAAGAGAGATTGCCTGTCATTTGGATTTGGCTGATGTTGTGCCTACTGCCTGATCCCAACCTCCCTCATTCCCCGCCCTCCCTCGCACTCTCCCGCTCCCTCTCCCCGCCCTCTGCTACCTCCGACCATCCCAGCTTCCCAGCCCTTCCCGCTGCCCATCCCTTCCCTCACTCCCCTCCCCCCTCCATCCCACCCTCATCGCCCTTCCCCTCCCATCCTCACCCTTCCCTCTCCCTATCTCCCTCCTCATCCAACTTAGCCAGCGCACCACACCACACCTCCCTCCCGTCCTCCTTCATCTTCCCCCTTCCCCCTCCTTGTCTGCCTTCCCCTTCCTTCCACATACTCCCTCTCCCCGCTCGCTCTCCTCACCCACCTCACTCAGTGCTCTCACACCACACCTTCCTCCCTCCCCCCTTCCTCCCCCACCTCTCTGCCTCTCCCTCCTCCCTCCCCCACACTCCCTCTTCCTCCCCCGACTCCCTCTCCCCCTCCTCACCCTCCTCAGTCTGCACTTTCAGACCACACATCACCACCCCATTCCCCTCCCTGATGTAAGCACAGGGGGGGGAGGGGAGGGGGAGGTCCCCACTGGTTGCGTGTTGCTATCCTTATATAACTCCCACCACCACCGCTACCCTCAACCTGCCCTTCCACCTCTCGACCCCACCTACCCCTGCCACCATACACACATTCTGTGTGGTGGGGGTTTATGGTATGTGTGGTTGGGGTGTAGTTGGGTATGATGGGGGAATAGCTGTGAGTGGTGGGTGTGTAGGGTGTGTGTGGTGGAGGTGCAGGTGTTTTGTGATGGAGTTGTAGGCATCTTCAAGAGCGGCACCTCACAATCTGTAGCATCCCTAAACGCCCACCACACACCTACACCCTTGTGATACCAACCCACCACATTCCTAACCCAGTCCTAACCCCCCCACTCACCTACACTCCCACCACACACACTACCACCACACACCTAGATCCTCACCACACACACCTACACCTCAACCACACACACCTACACCCCCACCACACACACCACACACTTATACCCCCACCACACACATCCACCACAGACCTACAACACCAACACACATATACCTGCACCCCCACAATATCCCTTAACCACCCCCCCCCACATCCCTAAACCCCCACCACACACACCTGCCAAGTGACAGCAGGGTTTCTTCTGACACTGCAGTGCTATCAATATGATCAACCCGACCACCTGGTGCGCTGGCAGTTCTTTTGATTACACAGTATGGGCTGAGTGAGCCGTCTTATTGTTATAGGGTCTTTGGGCGCCATCGCGCACCAACCGAGCCCTGTCCCCCGACTAGGTGGGCGGGCGGGCCAGGAAGGGGGCGCGGGGCAGGCGGGGTGGAGTTGGTAGTGCCGGGTGCTTGGGAGAGTTTGGCAGGAGGGTTGAGGAAAGGCAATAGTGAGGAAGGGAAGGGGCTGGGGTAGGAGGAGGAAGGATGACGGGTGACGGGGATAGTGGGTAGGAGGGGCGAAGGGGTCGGAGGGATACGGAGGGTATTGCGAGGGCAATGGGCAGCAGAAGAAGCTGGGGAGGAACGGGAGGGAGGGGGCGGATGGGCGGCGGAGGGGGCGGAGGGGCGGCGGACGGGGTGGGGGGGGGGGGCGAGAGAGGCAGGAGGGAAGTGAGAGAGAGAGTGAGAATATTAGACAGGAGAAAGGGGCTGGGGTGGGAGGGGTGGGGGAGGTGGATCTAGGGCGGGAAGCCAGCAGTGGAAAGAGTTGGGGAGGCCTGGGAGGGCGTGGCCTGAGCGGGAGGGAGGGAAAGGGAGAGAGGTACTGGGCGGTGGAGGCGGAGGGGGTGGGTGGAAGGCTGGAAGAGCATGACCACCTCGGCGAGCAGATACGAGTGACAGGGAATACATCAGTAACATCCATCTATGTTCCGACATTTACTAATGTCAACTCCCGAAACAGGTGGTGTAATATATAGTACTGAAGGGACACCAACAAAATATAATAATCTACAATTAGACCTGTTACTTTTAGGGAAGATGTATCTGGATGCACGCCTGAACATTTGCTTTAGATACAAATCATATATGTGTATATATCTAGATATATATATATATATATATATATATATATATATGTGTGTGTTGGGGGTGGGTGATTGAATCTCATTGGCCATTCCTGTGTTTACAGTATGGCTCTGAGCGTCGCAGGCTAATGGTCGGGAGTGCCCACATACTTCCCCTCTACTGCAAGGGTCGGCCCGTGGATGCTTAGGACCCGTGATTTACAGACAGCCGCTAGGCAGTAGGGCGGTGGGCTTGGACTACAGCGGGAACCAGCTAAGCTGTCCTCAGACTGCTATAGGAACAGCTGTTTCTTGTATGCATATATATCTCCCTGCCGCTCTCAACCAACCAGATACACCGCCTGGTCAGTACACACGAAATATATCCGATGTTCTGTTGCTGATCTAGGTGTATAATATATATATATATATATATGTAAATCACCCTTCTATTATCAGTAATGATATATATATATATATATATATATATATATATATATCATTACTGTTAATAGAAGTGTGATTTTAATCATCTGATTTTTCAAATGTTCGCGATTTTACAATTTACCGATTTTTCCATTTTTTCCGCTGATTATATTTATCTGGTACTAGGTGTTCTTTCGGCGAATGGAGTAGGGTGCTGCATGCAGTGGTGTAGGGATCGGAATGGTAATGTATATATATATATATACCTTCATATATATAACACTTGCGACTGGAAGAGCAGTGCTACGGCGCTGATATTGATAAATTACATATGAATAAAATCAATTTACCAAAAAAAAGGAACTAGGATGGACGGGGGGGGGGGGGGTGAATATGGGTGAGGTAGGAGTAGGGACGCGCGGAAGGCTATGACCAAGGCTGTGGTTGGCGGCACTGTGGCCGGGGTGGGGCAGGACTATGAGCGGTGTTGGGCTGCTGGTGCCGCTAGTCAGAGGCCGGAACAAGCCTTTCTAGGGAAGTAACTTAATCAGGGAGACCAGGTACCACCCAGACACTGAGGGTGCTGGACTGTCGGGGCGGGGCGGGGCATAGGGGCATCGTGGTGCACAGGGAACCGATGCTTTGTACCTCACTACAGAGCAGTCCAGATCGACAATCACAAGCCAGTGAGGGTTTGCCATTCATGGGTCTATTTATAGAGCAATCAGGGGATGAGGGCAGTGTAGGGCAGCTTTTGGGGATGGTGAGTAATTTCAGCCTATATTTAATTGTTAATTAAACTTCAATTCAAATTGTTTTAAATGCCACTATTTATCTAGGAAGCAAAATATATCATCATCATCATCATCATTATAAATCGCTTAACGGCGAGGGTCTTTGGGGCAACGGAAACAATTTTCTTTCTAGCCAATTTCTATCTATTCTTCTATGATCTCCACTAGCATTTCTGACTTGCACAATTGTAGGCTTGTCGATTCCTTGATGGTGCCTGCCCACCTCTTCCTTTGTCTGCCTTAGGTAAAGAGATGCAGCGTAAGGTATTGCAATCCCATGTTGACATGTCGGACCAAATATGTCAAATATAAAGAAGAGTTCAACGCATTTGCTTCCGTAGGCAATTTGGAAAAGGATCCGCTTAGCTTAATCATTCCAGACGTAAAATTCCACCCAAGTATGTTCAATTAACTTCACATACTCGTGGACATCTACCTGAGGCATTGCTGAAACCGGCGAGTCGCAGCATATATGTGGAGTTGAATAGAGGTAGACAGCTACCAGGGAGCCGAAAATCAAATAAAGGATATCATTATGAATGTGATCACTTTCTATTATGCCATTTTGTAAAAGCCATGGTCAGCTAGGTAATGGTAAATCACCTCTAAGATCTAAGATTTACTAAGTTTCTTTGCCGAAATGAGGGGATGGGTTTAATGTGCAGTTATATCTGAAGGTCCGTCCGCATTGGAGACCGGAAGATCGAGGAATGTTACCCATATTTAGAAATGCACTGCCGTCTATTGGAGTAAATATAGTATACACATCCAATGGAATACAACAACTATATCAAGAGCTATTTTACAAAACACAATAAGCGTCAATACAAAAAATGAGTTTGGAATACTAATGCCAAGTTCGTATTTTGGAAAAGAGGTCTTCATAATAATTTGAAGATCTGCTGATCGTTATTTTGTGGTCACATATCCTCGCCAATTGGATATATGTATATATTTATATATATATGTATATTATATAATTATATAAAGTTGGGCTACGAGAAAAGGAGAGAGACAAGGAGGTGATGGGTAGGACACTTTATTTGTGTCATGGCTAAGCATAATACAGGCTTACCAGTAAAAGTTTGAAAGCGGGCCAGAGACTGACTGCCCAGCAAGCACACAAGCCGGAAACGAACGGTGGTGGCGCTGGCATAGGCAAATACGGGCAAGGCAGCGATTGGACTAATAATAATCGAGCAAAGAATAATAATAATAATTATTAGGCTAGAGCTCCGCCCCTTTTATATACGCATAATAAATTATACATTCTATAAATGGTACCATTGCATGAAGCCAGCACTTCCAATGCTTTCGCTCTAGGACCAGTGGAATTGACGCTATTCAAACTCAATGCGTCAGGCTTAGGAACAATAGTGTGAGAGGGACAGCCAATTGAATTGGTCGCAATGAGAAACTTCTAACTTTTAGGAAAGCGATGGTATCAGCACCAGTCCTGAGTAATCAGTCAAGGCACGATAGCAGGGACTGCACCTCTGTCGGGTAATTTAAAGGGGATGTAACCGGACAAAACCAACTTGACTTTTACGCAATTATTATGATCGTTCATGACCCGTTATAATTGTGTGTAGCTGGAAGTTAGTTATGATCTAAGCATGGTATTAAGGACGATGTGATCAAGATATTATAGTAATTAGGTCCCAGTGACTGTTCTATGTGACAAAGACTAGTACATACTTAGATAGTTGTGTAAGCTGTACTATTATGTCAAGCACTTAGGAAGATTTTTGAATATTCCACTACAACCTATGTAAGTCCACCCTTCATTACACTATTTTAATATCAAGGAACTAGTAATAATTACAATCAGGTACTCGTGGTCTAATATCACTGGAAGGACAAGTCCAAAGGTTTGGGCTCAAATAACCCATTCTAAGTGTGTTATTCCATTATGATACATATATTTTTTGAATTGTTCAGTGATTGTTTGTTTATTCTGTCCATAGCAGGTAAGCGCATGCACTTGTTTTCGCGGCGGTGAAGTAGTAGTCATTAAATGTATTTTTATTCAGCGAATAATGTCTTTTGTCAGCAGCAGAGCACTGGTCTTCCGGCCATTCAGTACAATTTGTTGGTACATAAATGAAAATATCAGTAGCAATAATAACCACATGGAAATCCTGTTTGATAATAGAAGCATAATATAAATTAACTATTACTTGTAATAGTAACTGCAAGTCCAGTTCCACAAATATATTCTGCACTTGGTGAATATGCATCACATGGTATTGCATGATTCTAGAATTGCCTTTTAAATACTTCTCTCTTCCTTTGTCTTTCTCTCAAGAAAATATAACATATCACCAATACAGATATATATATCATAGTGTAAAAATGCAAATCAGTGGATCCAATCACCAATACCAAATCCAAGAAACCCGCCCATTGTCCATAATGAACATACATCTAGTAAAATTAGACCTTTAAATACACAGATAGCTCAGTCAATTATTCTCCAGCAGCGAGTAGATTGGCAATTTGTTTAAGATTAAAGACTGTGGTATTGAGAAGACTGCCTGAGGGATTCAGCCGAATGCCAAGTCCTACTTTGTAGAATTATCAGAAGTAATCTTAGTAGTTGGCTAAAATGTCGGACATTGGTGAAAGAATATTCTTGTGAATAAGCAGACAATTTAGGCGGGATGATTTAGAGGCTTCTTCCGATTTCCCGAGATGGGATGGCCGAATGAGTTAAGCGATCGCCTCCTATTTTGACAGGTCATGGGATTGCAATTCCCAGTATTATACCCACTTCAGCCAACCCTATGATGTAAAAATGTACACCGAACCGACATCTTTCCTGCTCATTACATGAATCCAACCACACGGTTTTAGAGGGTCTATCTATTCTGGCCCGGATGGTACCCACTTATTCCAAAGATATCTAAATGCAGATATCAAGATCGTCGATCGTCGTTGCCAAACTAATTTGACATGTTTACACTTCAAATATCTCAAATATAACTTACTTTAAACTAAAGTGAGGAAGATTACAAAAATCAGATCAATATCTTTATCTCAGAAAAATCACAGAAGCTCAAAACCGTCAGATAATGCAACTATTTATAGACGGCCGGAACACGGTGTGTAGACAACTCATTATATTCGCTCTGTTATAAAGGCATATGGTAAGAAGGAACCCTCTAGTACAAGTGGAGGACCATGACACTGACATGAGCTTTATCTTGTTTGCAAAATGCCTTAGTGAACAAACTGTTAACGCAATGGTCACGAATACAAGTTAGTAGGTCAATTTATTGTCCTTATAAGTGCCTGTATACACAACGGGGTCATATTGAGTGGATATTCAATTGTGTTTAACTACAAAGAAATTCACAGACAGCATGTCAAAGTTTTGTATCAATTCGCTAAGACCTTCTATCTGACTATTCGGTACCAGACATCCTCACCCTGTTCCTTAGAGGCCCCCTTCACACACTGGTTAAATTCCTTGTCCTGGACCGAGTTCAAATAGCAGGCCAACAATATTCGACTGTTAGGTGGAGTACCAGACCGAGGCCCGACACCGTACCTCCACAATGTGATTCCACCCGCCCACTCTTAAGAATATAATCACATTTAGACAATGCCTGCTTTGTGTGGTGCTCTATCCCGGCAACCGACCACCCACCACTGCCACGCTAGTCTCAATTTACTAACAAATCGGCGCACACAAATTAGCCAATAGCAGGGGGTTCTACGCAGGGTTCCCTTTGAAATCAGGGGAAAACACAGTAGAGAGAAGTAGATCGGTTGCTTATTTCAATAAACATGGAATAAGCTCACCCTAACGGCCTGTTAAAACGCGAAGCGCATGTGCAACTAAAAAGTGGTTCCGGAAATGGCTGGCAAACTGTTCTGTAAGGAATGTGCAGGCGCACTATCATGTCCCAAATGCAGTTAGCGTCCCCCAGAGGGCGCCATTACTGCCATGTGTGCTCGGTATATATTGGGTTAGGATGTTAGGGTTTAGGGGCCGTGCCCCTCCCAACACCACGAGCCACCAAGCGGCTGCCATCAGGGCACATGCCGCTATCAGTGCACAACCGGGTCCCCCTGCCTACAGCAGTGAGTGCGCTTCATTAACAATGATGCTACACAGTCCGATCAGCATATATGCTATCATACAACCAGGTACCCTTGCCTACAGCAGGTACTTCGGCTGGTTACCACTGATGCTACACAGTCTGATCAGCATGTAAGTTATAACACAGCCAGGTCCCCTTGCATACAGGAAGGACTGCCGCTCTTTAACATTGATGCCCGCATTCTGATCAGCCCATAACTTTTCACACAACGAGGTCACCTTGCCTACATGAACGACTGCATCTCTTTATCATTGATGCCCGCAGTCTGATCAGCCCATAACCTTTCAGACAACGAGGTCCACCTTGCCAACAGGAAGGACTGCATATCTTTATCATTGATGCCTGCAGTCTGATCAGCCCATAACCTTTCACACAAGAAGGTCACCTTGCCTACATGAAGGACTGCATCTCTTTATCATTGATGCCCGCAGTCTGACCAGCCCATAACCAGTCTGATCAGCGTGTAAGCCATCACACAGCCAGGTCTCCTTGCTTACAGTATGGCCTGCAGCTCTTTAACAGTGATGCTATGCAGTCCAATCAGTGCATAAGCTATCATACAACTAGCTCCGCTTGCCTGGAACAGATAGTGCGGCTCTTTAACACTGATGCTATGCATTCCGATCAGCCCATAAGGTAGCACACAACCAGTTCCCCTTGCTAGAGCAGTCACTGCAGCTCTTTAACATTGATGCTATGCAGTCCGATCAGAATGTAAGCTATCACAGGACAACTGTTCACTCTGGGACCCTGCTTACCAGATAGGGCCCCGCCCCCACCAGTCTTTAAGTCCCTGAACATCGATGCGCAAACACCTTCTGCTTAAAGATTTGGTCACTTGATTTGTATCATGTATTCCTTACAATAGTTATCTACTGTATATATCCTAATAGACATGCACTGCGCAAGTGCAGACACATGGATGCGCGTCTATTCAAAGTTAAAGAATTTCATGGATTTGTTTTTGTTGTCCCTCTGAAATAAAATAGAATTGTCTGATTGTATGTGCATTCAGTCTGATTATGATAGTAAATTTGTATTTGTTTGTGTGGTCCCTCTGAAATAAAGTGGGATTGTTTTATTGTATGTGCATTCAGTCTAAATATGATCGTAAATATGTGTGTGCTTTCAATCTTGAAATGGGGGTGGGTGCTTCTATTAGGTAGTGTGTTTCTATTGGGACATATAGTGATGATGGACCGTGCTTTGACTGGACTATTAGAGCTCGAACCCAATATGAGGAGATCGCACTGACCAGCATCAGTATATTCTGGTGATTTTTACTAGTTGAGTGACGTCACACAATAAAGGGAAACAGTGAAATACATAGGCTATACGGCAAAATACAAATGTTTAAGACCTTCAAATTCAATTTAACTGATAGTAGCTTTCCAGGTTTGTAATATTCTCTAGCCTACGTAATTCAGGGCCGAATGACTCATTAGGCTCTTAATGACTATGATATGACTCATTACCCATTAGGGCTGGATGAAGATAATAGGAAAATATAGCCAACGAAAACCCTGAGGCAATGATTGGGCCTTAAATCATTCTTAGGGAGTAGAATATTTTAAGCTCTACAAATTATGACTCGTCATATTTGTTCATGACAATTATGAAGCAATCACGTTGTCTATGCCCTGTTGCAGTTCAAATCAGCATTATACATATGGGTACCGTACCGATCCAACACGACCGCATATATACAGTGGCATAGCCTTTGAGGACACACTTTATTTCTACATGTAAGGAACGCTTGTTTCCAACAAAGTCACTCTCAATCGGGGATAACAATCAGGGAACAAGATACTTCACAACAGTTGACCTTTTGCGAATATCCTTAGCACATGGCTCTCTGACAAAGAGCCATACACCATTAAATAATGCGTATGACCGATCTTCCAACACTAATACTACAGAGTCTGTAGGGAGAGTGTATATGTCAGAAACACTACAACTTGGATCACATTCTTCATTGTGGAGTTGAAATGTCAGTATGTGCTGGAGGTATGCAAATTCTCTCGAAGAACACAAACGCTAAATGTACAACAGGGGGAATTCAATAAACCATCTACCACAGACAGGTAGAACCGAACAGGAACTTAAAGCTGCGTAGTCCGTTGAAAGTATCAACTTTTCAAAACCAAATCCCTGACCTAGAGTTGATTATGCATATCTAATTTAGATATCTATGCACGTATTAAGCATTTGTTGCCACATAGAAGAGACTACCAAATCAATTTAATTGGATCTGTTATCGCAGAGGCCAACGTTGTCTGAATTTTAGCATGCTTGCCAACATTAAATTGGCATATTTTCACTTCAAATATCTCAAAGGTTAGCCATTTAAAATAAAAGTTACTTCAAGCTAAAGTAAGTTGACTATAATGATCATCCTACTACAGTTTACTGTGTCTATAACGGAAACCCATGGGACTGGAGCAAGATGCCGTTATAGAGAGATATCTGTTATAGGCAGAGACTGACTGATTATACTTGACTGACTAGGATGGTCCTTACAAACTACTTATTACAATTTGTCATTTGTACAATTAGTCATTTATACTATTCATCACTTCTACAATTAGTTATTTCTACAATTTGTCATTTCTACAATTGGTCATTTCTACAATTAGCCATTTCTACTATATTATACCTATATGGTATGTCATTATTGACAGAGAATATTGATCAAATAGGTGAAAAAAAGGCTTGTTGTCTGCATAAGAAAGTTGTCAATTAGACACAGAGGTCATGCTATTAAATTAAAGGGGTGCTGTGACGGGATCAGCACTTTTTGCTGTTATTGACAGAGATTTGTTATTGACAGATTGACAGTATAGTTATCTTAGAATATGACAAAACCTCTAAACCATCTGATGCAGCTTCAATCAATTCGGTAAAGTGTGGAATTACTGTACTAGAGGCACAACCTACCCTGCGTGTCCATTAACTGACACCTGTCATTGATTAATCATTACTACACAACCGAGCAAGGGGCCGATGTACACTCAAAACAGCTGAACCATCTTGCCGTGCAATATCATGGCACAAGCAAACATGATGTCATGTTGCCCATAGTCACAGCATCCTGCGACACGTCTTATTTCGGTTGGAACGACTAGGAATCGCTCCGAGAACGACACAATGAGAATCGGACATGCTAACAGTTTACCCACTAGAGATAGCATTGACTTAATATTTATTTTTTTTTTAAGTATAATCTTATCTGACTGTATTATATCACATAATAGCGATTACTGTAAAACAACTAGACAAGTCACCCTACAGCAGATTTGGTTGGTTGTTAGAATTGTATGTCCTGGCAACATCTAAGGTCATATCAGGATTAGTAGCAGCTTGTGACAGTGCGCACTCATGGCAACATCATCGTGCTGCCCCACTTGAAGAACAGGCCGCCAGCACCATGACCTGATATCCCACTTAGTCATATGATCCTGACACTGAACCAAGCAGTACCCGGGAATTGAACTCCCGACCTTCCTCACGGGAGGCCCGCGCTCTGCCGATTCGACCACCACGTCCAGTCTACCCACTAGATATATCATATCACTAAATAATTCATAAAAAGTACAATATTGTCTGAATATATTATATCACATAATAGCGATTACTATAGACTATTGACACTATAACAGAAACAAAGGTGTTGTGGTGGAAGCCTGGACTGGGGACACACACTTCCTCAATATTATGAGTTAATGGATAATCGTTGTAGGTTGCTGCCTGATTGATCAGTTCCGATGGAAAGCTCACAACACACTTTGCTCCTTCCCTCATCTCAGAACACGCGCCCCCGAGGTCCACAAGCTCTGCTAACAGAACAATATAATATATCTCAAGTCTACGCAACCAATATAGTCATATCACTTTCAATCAATTAGATTATATCACTTTTGTCCAATCCCGAAATGTAATGCTTGATGGCCAGTGTTGCTTGATGGCCAGTATTTATACTTCTCACTTCATAGCCTGATGCTTGACATTATTAAGATAGGGAAAGGACTGGTTGGCTCAGTGCCAGGATAATGTGACTGAGTGGGATATCAGGTCATGGTGCTGGCGGCCTGGTTTCCCAGTCAGGCAGCACTATAATGTGGCCATGAGTGTGCACTGTCACAAGTTAGTAGCCGATGATGTTCCTAGGACGTAAAATAACAACAAACAAACAATATAAGGAGGCCATTATTCAAAGTGAATTATTCTAAATGAGCATGTCACTCAGAATATATTGTCATAGGGGTGATGAAAATGGGAAATATTGCGCTTAGAGCGAGACTCGAACCCACATCTCTTTGCATTCCGGGCCACTGTGCTAACCATTACACCACCTAGGTCCCTGATATCAATACACTACCATGCCTACCTGTCTTTGTGGTCACTTGCCTGAGAGGTCAGTGCAGCCTACTACAATGTCATAGAATATTAATTGAAAATTGTTAGCTCCTAATAGATTTGAAAATGTGTGAGTGGGATAATGTGAAGCATCGAAAGAACTTGGGAATCGCCAAGAATCTCAAACCGCAAAGAAATTCACTGGGAGGAGCTACCAGAACCTCCTCCAGTGCTTCCCACACATTATTGCCTTCCCGTTCCACAACGGAACGCATTTCCATTCCCTCACGATGAACAGCAGGCATTTCAATGTTCAAATCCCTCTCGTATTCCATACTCATTTACCAACTCTTTGTTTCTAGCCTGTAATATCCGTTTTAAATAGTGAGCTGTCTGGTTCCTGAATTGGATTTGGCAAGCTGATGACAACGGCTGAGTCGGGCTGGGCCGCAATCCTAATCTGCCTCGCATTAATGGGATCACGCGGATTGATTGGTTCTTCCATTTATTGGATTAAACTAAATTAAACCCTCTAAGTAATTCATTGTGGCAATCCGACCAAATGATTTTTGATTGGAACTGGGGTTCTCTTGTTATTTATTTATTTATTTATTTATTTTATTCTAGTTTCTCTTTCTGGTTCTGCGAAATGATAATGCATGATTTTACTGAATATATCACGGACATGCAACGGTAGTTTTGGCTAAATCTGATGTACTAGATATAACTAACTAGGCGCAAATATACTTATTAGGAGTGTTAGCATCAAATTCTTAATCAAACACTAAGCCAGCTACAGAAATGACATACATATTTGAATACCCGTCCCATAACTGAACCTTCACGCCAGAAATATAGGCGGAGACTGCTTTCTCCAGGAGACTACTAACCATGCTGGCCACACACAAATATTCTTCAAAATTACTAATACAGCAATGCTAACATATTCACATATATATTAACACTTTGAATCTTGCGGCAATGGCTTAATGAGCTGATTTCAATGTCACCGGGCTGGAACATAGCACGATAAGGCTGGGTTGATTGATTCGCAAGGCATCACTTTGAGTTTAGGTTTGATAGAACCAAAGGGAGCTGATAACCCCAATATGAAATACAAAATTTTGATTATATGTTATGTTAGATGCACACAATTCATTGTTCTGTACTATTGATTATTACCTTCACGTTTAACTATGTACAGCCGTATCCCATGAGCTAATATGCTTCGGAAATAATAATAAATGATACATATGTTCCCGGACCTTAGGAATCTAGATTTCCTTTCTTGAAGATTTATACTGCCTATCATGGATAAGTCTTAATAGACTTGTTTTCACCATTAGACAGTTTGTCGATAGAAAGCCAGAGTCTACACTTTTACCGACCCAAGGGATTTTTAACCTCCCACACCACATAGACATGGTATGAGAGACTTCGTAAAACCAGCAATGGCACTAACAAGGTTAGACCCTTAATTGCACTTCATAGAATGCTGGGCCATGAGTTATCATTCCAGCAGGAATTTGCATATTCTGCAAGACAGAATACAATTACGAGGCCACATGGAATACATTATCTAAGAAGGTTGGATGTCCTACGTTCAAAGGTGTACATATGTATATTTTAGCCAGTGATCTGACTTTCTTGGGTGCTTTAGACTTTCAGATGCGTGATATGGCCGTTATCAAATTTTCATGAATTAAGGACCAGTCATTTGTAGTGTGCCTCTTAATGGCATCATTAGGCCCTTCCTAACCAATCAGATCGGGCACAGTGGTCCAAGTGACTAAGTAATAATGTTTAGCTAACATTGTTTGAGCAATGGCTACATTATATTACTAACCTAACTGACTATCCTCCTGTCTACATGCACAACATAAGTTCTCCATACTATCTGTGAGACTTAACAAGTACCTACTATTGTATATAGTGTTCATGCCATTTCATCAGATCATTCATAAATAGTTCATATGCACCATACTTGCTACGGCAGGAAGAACAGGAATCTCTGTACTGAAAAAAAAGATGTTCCTGAACTGGCATTTTGAAAAACGGAACATAACACTTATTTTGTCATGGTTACATTTCAAATATCTAATACATTAGTCATTTTGTTTCAACGTTACTGCAACCTAAAGCAAAGTAGATTGTAGCGAACAATCTAATATAATTTCCTCAAAAAATGGCTGAAACTCTAAACTATCGGGGTATGTAATTTTCACTCGAGTGAGCAGATATGATGGTAGATGTGTCTTCATGTATTTGGCAAAGACACAAACAAATGTCAGGTGGTCTACTTTTGTAGTAAATAATGTGCATTGCGCGGGATACATTTTCACCAGTACCTATATACCTTATATATTGTAGACATGTTATATTAGTGCGAGCTAATGAGAAGATTGGGTGCGAGATACTGGGGATCTGTTCTCACAGGTCGGGCTGAGACTGCAATAGTTTGCCACTCTCCCTAATTAACAGGCCAAATTGGTTGCCAGGGATACCCATCATGCTTAGCGACCGGTGGCATTCAGGGTGAGTGGTACGGACGCCGGCTCATAGGTGGAGTAATTGGGTTAGTTGGTAAGGCTTCGGGTCAACGTGTAATTGGATTATATTGGATTGAGAGTACGGAGGTACTATATGGGAGGCCAATGTTCATGATTTTCTTTTTTTCCCTTTTTTTTTTATGGGGTGTTTATGCTGTCCATAGCATGTAAGTTTGTATGACCGAGCTTGTTTTCAATGCTAGGTAGTTATAGTGTTGTGTTTCTTAAAGTTATATATTGGGTTAGTGATCTATGTTAGTGGTTTTTGGCTTTTCTTGGGAAGAGTGTTCCACTTTTGTTCTTACTTAATTCTATACTAGCCTACTCTATTGCAGTCGTCCGCTACTTTCAGACCGCCGACCCCGAGCACGAGTACTGACGGCTGCCATGCTGCTCGGGTACTTCACCCTACTTCAGCAAGGTAACCTATTGACCACCGGACGAACAAACGATCCCAGTCACACGCTCCGGCCCTCGGACGTCACCCACTGCCCGACTCACCTAACCGTACGGGTCCGATCCTCCAAGACCACCGCCTCAACATCCAGTCCGTACACCATACGTATACCCATGATAAGAAGATTGCGGTACTGCCCCATCCATGCCTGGCTCCACTATGCTAGGACGACTGACCTCCCGATCTCTGACCCCACTTTCATAACGGACGACGCCCCCCTCACTGTGAGGACCCTCACATGTGCCATACGATGGGCGCTCGCCAACAATGGGGTCCCACGACCGGACGACTACACACTGCATAGCCTCAGGAGGGGGGCCGCCCAAGCATGCGCGCTTGTATGTAATAGGTGGTTGGGTTATGTTTGTTTGGATTTGGTTTGATTATATTGTTGGTGTACATGTTATCTGGCTTTTATATTTCCGGGTTTTGTGTCATGGGCTGTCCAGCTGGTGGGCCGTGACTTATCACCTGCCCCCTTGTGGTGCAGCTTAGTTGGGGTTTCCTGGTTTTAGTTTGCACACATATGTTTTGTATGTTTTTAGATCAGGAATTTGCCTTTCCTTCACCGTTTGTGCATTCCATACTTTGGCAGCCATTTCCATTGTGCTTTTGGTCTGCCTTAGGAGTGCCGCATTTTTTGCTCTGGTGTTCCTTAGTGGTTTAGTTAGTTGCTTAATGTCCTGGCTATATCCATATGTTAATATTTCTAGGTGGATTATTCTTCTGTTTTCTACTAGTTTTACATTAATTTTGTTGTGTAAATCATAGGTGGTGTGTAGTGTGTCTTAGGCAGATTTACAGGGTTCTATTTGCAGTATTTGCAGCTTTTTAGTAGCTCTTTTTTAGCACCTATGTAGATTACATCCCCATAGTCAAAGTAGGGGATTACCATATCTTTGAAGATTTTTATTGACATATCTTGTGCCTTATAGTTTCTTAGTTTTGCAAATAGTCAAAGTTTGTGGTTTATTTGTTGGATGATTTTTGTTATACACAGATTGTAGTTTAGCTGGTTGTCTCGCTCTAGGGCTAGGTATTTATAGTGAGTTACATTTTCCAAGGTTTTGTTTCCTAGCTTGCAGTGTAGGTTTCTACTGTGTCAACAACATTGCTGAAGTCAATGAAAGCTGCTCCAACTAATTTATTTTGGTTCATTGATGCCAGTATGTCACTTGTTAGGTTTGCTATTGTTTTTGATGTGGAGTGTAATTCCCTGAAATCTCCTTGTCTTTTGTTTAGTATATTGTTTTTTTCCAGGTGCTCATTTATGTGCCTATGGAAAATGTGTTCAATTAGCTTGCCTGGTGTTTGCCTGTCACCACTTTTATAGATGGAGGTGATGGTTGCCATCTTCCATGCTGTGAGAAAGTGCCCCTGTTCAAAGGATATGTTGAACAGGCCCACGATGGTACTTGGGGTGGCTTGGAGTGCCTCTTTTAGTATTTTGGTGGGGATTCCATCTATTCCACTTGGTTTATTTATACCTATGTCATTTATTAGTTTTGTTATTTCTTTTAGGTTGGTTTTGCAGGTGTGGATTTCATCCTGGATATTTTCTGATTTGTTTTCCCAGTTTCTTGGGAATTGTTTTGATAGTCTTTGGCAAAGTGTGTGTTAAGTTTATTTGTGCATCACTATTTGTGTCCAAAACTTATTTATGTTGCTTCCCCAGTCCTCGTCTTGTTTTATTATATACTTCTTTTTTGCTGTCTTTACTGCTTTGAGAGAGTTGTTCCTAGCAGTATTATAGGCCCTTTTATCCTCTGGGTATTTTGTATGTTTAGCTTTGTTGCCTAGTTTTCGCTTTGTTGAGATGTGTGTCATTAGTTCACTGTCTACCCATGGGTCTTGATTTTGTTATATCTCTAGTTTCGTTATGGGACACATCTCATCCAAAAATTTTTTTATTTGTGTGATGATGTTGCTCCAGTACACAGCAGCATTAACCCTGTTTTCTGTGAGGTTGCTTATGTTCTCGTTTAGGTGTTTTTTTAGTATTTCTTCTGAGTAGCTTTTTAGGGATCTGGCCATTTTGTGCACATATTGGTTTGTGTTTTTTATTTTTTTCATGGTTACATATATTAGCTCATGGTCCCTTATACCCCAGCTTCTAGTACCCCATTTTTGGCATGGCTTGAGTTGGTTAGAATTAGATCAATTGTTGAGCTATTGTTGCTTAGTCTTGTGTTCTCTGTAATGAGCTGTTGGAGCCCTAGGATTTTTATAGTGGTTTTTAGCATTAATTTACTTTTGTTGTTGCTGTCATAGTTTATAATGAACTCCCCTACTACAAAGATTTTTGCATTTGTTAATTTGTGCACCGTATTTATGCTATTATCTAGAGTTTCAAGGAATGTTTCTATGTCTCCCGATGATAATGCTATGTTAGCCTTCTTCTCATTTTTTATTAGGCACCACAGCAGCTTCATGTGCTCATTTGAAAGTTTTCTGTTTTTAGGGCCTCACTGTCTAGATGTTTGGAGGCATTGCAGTAGATGGTAACACCTCCACCTTTTTGTGTTTGGTTTGCTATGTTGATTTGCTGTCTGTCATTATGTACAAGCCTATATCCTTCTATGTTGAGGGTGTTGTGTTGATGTGTGTCAGTGAAGCATGCTTCTGACAGTGTTAATACATCAAGATTTTATTTCTTTAGGTGTATTTTTATTGTGTCTATTTTATTGGATACACTCTGGCAGTTTAGGTGGGCGAAATGCATGCCTCTCCCTAGCCTGCATTCAATTTCTTCTACCATTTGTTTTTTTACCTTTAGGTTTAGTGGTTGCTTGATTCCACAAGTTTAGTTTTGTTTTAGATGTTGGTCTATATTTATGACTGTTTTTTAGGGTGTATGGGCTGGTGCATACAACCCATATGGTCTGGTTTGGCCTGTGTGAGTGGAGGGAAGGTACATGCTCTGGAATGTATGGCAGATATACATGATATTACTAGTGTTTTAGATTTCGATTAGTGATATTTTATAAATAGTTTGTGATACTCATGGTTTGGAGCCCTGGTGCTGTTTCTCGCAGTTCTCCACAATGCTATTTGTCAGCCTTGTAGCAAGGTATTTGGCATAGTTTTCATTGAAATGTACACCATCTGACATGCCGATACAGTAACATGCCGATTGCCTCCCATGCCTGGTTTTGCAGATGTAGTTTGGATATCTTGGTATGGTTACTCCTTTGTTTTGTCTATTGTTCAGGTGGTGGATATAGGCATTTAGTTCCGGTATGCACTCATCTACCAATCTGTGGTAGTCCCGGTAGTCTTGATTTTTGCTGTGGTCACAGCATTGGTCCATGTCCATGCCCAAGAGCTGACATATTACCAGTAGCTCTGTCAGTTGACTGAGTATATCAAGTGCGAGTGTGTATTCCCTTGTCATGTGTTCCATGAGTGCTGCCTTGGTCATGAAGGTTGGCTTCAGGATCCTGTGTCCTATGTTTTGTGTTATGTCACATATTTCTGCCATCATGTATATTTGTGCTGGTGGGCACAGTTTGTGTATCTCCTGCACAGGGTACTCATTATCCTGGCAATGGTCGGACCTGGGACAGATTCTATTATTTCTTTGTAATTCAGTGTGCCTTGGTGCAGATCCCTCAGGATGTATCTGAACATACACAAACCTGTATATACAAATGTATATAAAGCTATACATACATATATATATATTTAACCATTCTACTCCTATCGGTCTATTAATATGCATATGGTTTCCCCGCTCCTGCTGCTGGTCACCGCTGTCTCTTTTCCTCTCATCCGTCATAGCCATTTCATGTATTTGTTAATATAATCTTGCCCGAGTGTTGACAGCCCATGGGCTGTACCCCCGCATATTGCTTGTGTATTAATTGCAATTACTCCTATGCTTCCATTGCTAAGGATGATGGTGTATTCCGCCGCTGCTGTCACTTATAAGCACCAAAGATATTACCTATTATTGTTATTGTCCGTATTAAGAAGGTGGTTACTAGTCCCGAGGAGAGGGTTATTCTGTGTTACTGTAATCTCTACATTACTCCATCGTCTGTGGAAAAGGCCAATAGTAATAGATATAGTAATGAATCCTCATTAGGAGGATTACCATGACAGTTAGTGTAATAAGGGACCTGTTCGTAATGCTAGGAACATCTAAATCACATTTTAAGAGCTCACAACTTTATTTCTGTTCCTATCAACACCATCTAATCTCTTCCAATGTCAATTGTATGAATAAATACTTGTAACAACAACAAATTTGTATGGCTTCCTCCCCCCAAAAAAAACCACACACAAAAGAAAAACAGGAACAAAAGAAGCAGCTTCGTGCTTCTGAAAACATTGGCACAATTCGGGACACCATTGCAGTCAACATGATTTTCTCAACTCCCTGACAGGTCACTGAATAGAAAACACATAACTCAGAATCACATTGTTGGTGATTAGGCGAAAACACTATTAGGCTGGCTGGAAATTGCCATTTCGCATGCAGGCAGGTGGTTCTGGAACCAGTCGGGGTCCCATAGTATTATCTCGTTTGCTATGATTCCAAATAGCTTATCAAAGTGATCATATTTTATGCATAAAGATTAATGCTTTTGACTTGATCCTATCACTCCCCATAGAAAAGAGAGAGAGAGACGGCCAAGGCTGCTTATACAAATAACATGTTTCAAGTGGAATGGAATCATCTGTATCTTCTAGCTGGATGAAGCGGAGATTCTGGTGTGTTCTCTATATCTATTTTGTACTTTGTATGTACATATACATGAGTTCACCGGGTAACATAATTTGGGGAACATGTGTTCGAGAAGTCAGACACCAATTGCAGAAGGAAAATCGGAACACAAATTCATGTCACAGGTATTGTGTCATTTCTAAGATTCTGTAATCAATAGCGACAAATATCGAGAAGTGGCTAGAGCCGAGTTTGGCAAAATAATGCTGGATACATCAGTGTGGTCTTTTTCATGGACTTTCCACCTCGTATGGTGTACATGTAGTAATATAATCTACACTGAGAAGAGATAATATAGTTTGAGATGGTAGGGAATAGATAATGTGTATCCTTATGTATCTAACAATGGTATGGTAGGCCCCGGACCAACTTGTGATGATCCTAACAGGACAAGGAGTGGGCAACTGGTTGGCACTGGTATCCTCATTGAAATACCTCATGTGTCCCATGACAGGTACATCATGCGCGCAAGAGCCACATTATAAGCTCAAGCCCCTTGTGCTCCCAAGGTAGGTCCTTTGATCAGGAGCTAAGGGTGAGGTAACCCTAACAGAAAACCTTGAGTGCTGAAGTCGGAGGTAGCAGGCCGCAAGTCGCACCCTAACAAACCATGGTACCACGCATACACAGCCAGATGACACTTGGAGACAAATTCAACAGAACTGGGTTCCAAGTGTAATTGAAGGCGAATGAAAAGAAGAAGAAGAAGTATGGTAGGCATGCTATGCATTGCTAGGAAATACATATTGTGTCCACTTAAATGTATCTAACAATGGTGCTTTGTTATTTAGCTAAGTTCCGAAACCAAATACAACTAGTTGATTAACTGTTCGCATTGCCTTGATTATTATATTTCTTACTATTTGTTCATTCTTCCATAGTAACTACACAGTGTTATGACAATGCTCAGGCATTCATGCTACTTTTATTAAAGCTTGAACTGTATTTATATTTATGTAATATTATTCAGATGAATAACTTCGGTGGCTATAGTATATTGTACTTTTCAGTTAAATTAGTTGGTGTTTTAAAGGTGTTATGTTGGCGATTTTAAAAGTAAAATCATGTTATATTAATGTGGGTATTTAAGCCAAAATTGGTGACGAAGGACTGGCATAAACCACTGTAAGTCTACGAGTAGAGGGTTGTAAGTATAATCAACCAGCCAGCTTTCAAAGAGACTGGAACATGTCAGTGATGCTAAGGCATCGCAGGTAATTGGACGCACAAATACAGCCAAGTGCCAGTAACTAAGGCTGCTCAGATATGTCGCCAACTGGCAGATCCTTACTGAACTATATACCATTAATGCCGACTAGCAGACTTTCAGCACTTCCGCCACATGATCGCCCAGTAAACAAGGTGACTGCGGCTCCACCTATATCACATTTCTGAACTAAAATACGCCACCTTTCGGCCTAAAATCTTGGCTATGAAAGCGACTGCTAGCCTTAGATATTTCACTTTCGACATGGGAGCCATGTGGACAACAACTGGCTTAAATTGCCATCCCACCCACCCCACAATGAGAAGAGGATATAGAGTTATAAGCGTGTCTAAGCCTCATCAACATCACATAACTGTGATGTGAATGAGTGTTACAATAACTACCCAATAGACTGTACTGAGGAAAGAACTAAAATTGTAATAAAGAGCCATAGCTATATTTGCTGTGTTCATGTTTCTAATTACTATGCACCCTTATTGATAAACGAGGGGTTTCTTGCGTTATACGTACAGTTGAGTGGAATAATATATGGATAGTGATGAACGCTTTAATCGTGGAAATAATGCCTGTAGTGTACTGCACCCCCCCCTCCTCCCCAACTTGTCCAGGATGGAGGTGGGGTACTAGCATGCACCGCTCCACCTCCTGCGCAGGGGCAATGAATGCTCCACTCGCTAGGAGGAATATATATGAGTCAGTCTCACGAAAATAGTCCAATCCGGGAAAGTTGTCAGCGTTGAGCATTGGATGTCGGATTCAAATGGCATAGTTATAGCTTAGCATTGAAAGAAGTGTTGGAAAATTCTCAAATTTAGTCTGAATGTAAAGGTAGAGAAAATACAACAACCCTGTTTTTTTCTAGGATAATATAATATGAAACAATGAAATGCACTACAGTGTAACAATTACGATGCTGACATCAGTTAAATATGTTGGTGTCGACTATTAGATGTTGACGTTGAATGGCATAATTATAATTATAGTTTAGCTTTAACAGAGGTGTTGGAAAGTTCTTAAATTTATCCTGAATGTACAGGGAGAGAAAATACAACAACCCTATTTTCTTCTAGGATAATTTATTATGACACAAAGAAATGTACTACAATTTAACAATTGTGATGCCGACATCTTAAATTGACCACCAATTGGCCCGTTTTGGTGAGACCAACTAATATATATATATATATATAGTAATATCGCCATAATTTTCTGAATAAAACCATATATTTACACACAAAAAACACTTGATGTCCTTTTAAATGTCACTCTAATATATTATCTGAAGTCCACGATCAACTGGATAAGGGGATACTATCTGTTTGTATTAATTTTTGCACATATTCATTATAGAGATTGCACTATGAAACAAGTTCAGTGCAATAGAAAGGCATTAAGCACTTTGCTATGTGTCCTTATTATTTAAAACTTCGAGACGGTTGGCCAATTGATTCGCAGGCAATATTGGCATCGCTTCAGGTTAGATCCAGTAACATCATCACCTCAAATCGATCTCCATCTGAGACTGCAATCATCAGAGTAATATTGTCTGCTCTTCACAGGATACTCCAGCAACCACCTAATCAGAATTACCAATCTCTGAAAGACACCCTTCTGTCTGTCAACTCCAAATTGATTCCAGTCACTTATCGGGTAAAGTTTCACTTGTTTATGTGTATGCAGTATCGAGGGTAAATTCCAGGTAGGCAGAGACGAAGGAAGTGATTTTCATCTCATGAATATAAACACATTAACAAATTAAAGAAATAAACCTACACACAAGCGTATACTATGTAAATAGAGTAGGCTAGTTTAGAAGTAAGTAGAACAAAGTGGAAAACTCTTCCCAAGAAAACCCTAAATCAATAAAATAGATCACTAATCGCAAAACATAACTTTAAGAAACACAGACCGATAACTGCCCAGCATTGAGAACAAGCTCGATCACCCGAACTGGTATGCTATGGACAGCATAGACAACCCATCAACAAATATATATATTACAAAAATATTGTCATGATAAACCTGTAAGTCCCATTGTTATGGAACCTTCGCCCCATAGCCACATATGCCAGACTCTCTGCTTGTCTCCGAGTTGCATCATTAGGCATACAGATAATATTTGTCTGTTTGTTGTCGTTTTACGTCCTAGCAATATCTAAGGTCATATCAGGACGGGTAAAGACAATAAGATAAAGAAGCAACAGAATGCATGTGGCCACTGTGGTCCTGCCTCTCAGCATGCCCTAACCTGCCAGTGTCCCCCTCCCTACAGTCCCTTCCCAGCAAAACCAGGATTCCTAATTTCTTACACCGATGAATAACTTTATTTATTTATCTACAGAACAAATCAATAGTCAAGATATCTTGACTTATTCATACACAAATATCCCAAGTCACGCCCAGATTCTACCATGTACAAAACAGCATAATAGATTTTGTTTAAAGTATCTGGTCGCATTGAACTAAGATAAGAGTATGTAAGACAGCATTTGGTACAATGGGCTTTATATAATATCAGGTATATCATCAGTACAGTGTATATGAGTCAAGTAATTCATCAGAACAATACATATAAGTCAATGAACCGGAACCACCATCGATCTGCTTCTTCGTAACCCATGCTGTTGGTTAGAATTAGGCGGGACTTGAACCCACAACCCCATCGAGTCAATTTGTATCTAGCTGTGTGGGTGGATGTGCGAAGAAAGCAGAATGGTGAGAAGATGGCGGCAGCGGAGACGGTTGTGCAGGGAGTTCACGTGGCCGTTAGGTCATGTGACCAAAATGGCGGGACATTCGATCTGGTTTTCGACATCTATTGTGTGTATGGATAAGGAGAGAGGTTCCTCCAGGTGGCGCCCCCGTAACAGCGGTGGCCACTGGGAGTCGCAGTTAGTTCGGGCTGGAGCTGAGAGGTGGCGCAACAGTGTCGTTTTTGTGAATGTTATCAGGTTGCCCAGTCTCCGTGTGCGAATTACCCATGTTAATTATAACATGTACAATTAATGTTATTAGTATCTGAGACTGTCTCAAAAGATGCTAAACAATATGGGACAAAACTTTGTCCATAGGAACGATCAACACACTATCTAGTTATGCATTTTCTCAGGATAAACTGATTTGCTTTTTACATGGTGATTCATAATCCCAATAGAATACATATTGATTTGAAGCAAATGTCCTTGTGTTTTCAGTGTAACCGTTTCTGTGCTGTTTTGTGTCAATCATTACTATGGACAAAAAAACGAAGAGCTAGCACCTTTTGAGACAGGCTCATCTATTTAATTGGAAATCATGAGCCATCAAATAAAGCATTGAATGTAGATGTAAAATGATTTCATGTACATCATACGCAGTATGTTTTGCACAGTATACAATATACTTTCAGAATTGAATTCACATTTCACTTTACTATAAAAAGGATGTAAAAACCGATGTAAATACCTATTCACCTGTAACAAGTACGGTCGGAAGACCAGTGCTACGGCACTGACAAAAGGTATATATGAAGCAAATTAATTTACCCCCAACAATGTATAGTACATGTTTATGTGGGTCTTTGCTTCAGAGGTAAAGGCAAACTACTGCAGTTATCCCCTGTTATAAATAGGTATAAATGTGTCATTTCCACAAATCGGTTAATGACTGTGATTCCATATATATCAGGGCCGTAGTCAGACATCTACGTTCAAAAACCATTTTGTTGTTGTTGGTAAATGATCATTTTATTCAGCGAATAAAGGTATTTGTTTCAGCTACGAGGCTCTTGGCTTCTGGCCATGTATATCACATAACTTTGCAGCATTCTGGCTACAACAACCGATGTCAAGGGATGGAGCTTAGAAATTGGGACAAAATGTACATATAGTAGGATTTGAACCCACGAGTCTGCCGTTGCAGGGCTAGTGTATTATCCAGTAAGCTATATAGGATCGCTAACATCTCTGTGCTTGAGAGGTCAGTGCAGTTCTTATGTACTTACCTATTGATGGATATATGTCTTCGCATGCCCGACTAATGTCCATTAGGCCACTATCAGACCAGTCACACAGTACCATCACTAGTACAATAGCTGTAGTGCTTTCAATAAACGCCAGTATCACCAGTATCCCATTGTGTGATGAATGCCTTCCTCACATCGCCTTTTATATCTCAGGCAATCACTCACCCAGCAAGTCACCCGTCTACCACCTAGAGAAGTAGTCATATTGTACCGTAGACTAATCATTGAGGCATAATTAAAATAGAAAAAACACATGTCAGAATTAGGGTAATTAGTTAAATATGTAATGTGGTCAGAAAGAATAACAATGTGAGAATTGCGGCTCGCTGCTGACTGTTAGCTAACAAAATTAAGGGACCGGAAGTGAAAATTCGTGGATGGCATTATTTGGTCTACCGTTATAGTAACTAATCAGGGTTTCGCTTCCTCAGCAACATTGAAGATCATCATATTAGTATGGCCACAGATTTCTGATAGTATAATGGTTTCAGCTTTCACTTAAAAAGAATTTGTATTGAGGTTGGAGTTATACTGTCCATAGCATATAAGCCCGGGTACCAGGCTTGTTTTCAATGCTGGGAAGTTGTAGTGTTGGTGTTATCTTACCACACAGTAGCTGCTGATAAAGTATTTCATTGCCTGCATTTCAGTAGCAGATATATAACTGGTTGGTATGGTTAGTAGCCTATGTTAGTTTTTTTTAATTTTGTTGACATATATGTGTTTTTTGTTCTACTCTTATTACTAGACTAGCCTACTCCTATTTACATATCATAGGCTTCTACGTTGCTGTGTGGTGTATTTACTGGCTACTTTTGGCATGGTTACCTTCCATTGGGCATCCCGCTGGTGGGCCGTGGCATATCAAACGCCCCTTTGCAGTGCAGCTTAGTGGTAGTTTCCTAGCCTTATTTTGCACAGATATATCATGATGAACCCTTTACTGGTCACTGAAATCGAAGGGTGCTTGCTTGGCTGTTGGAGTGTTACGCCCTGGCAACATCTAAAGTCATATCAGGATGGGTACCGACTTGTGACAGTATGCACTCGTAACAACATTATAGTGCTGCCCAACTGGGAAATCAAGCCGCCAGGATATTTATGTGATACCCCACTCAGTCAAATTATCCTGGCACTGAGCCAACCAGTCCTTGACCTATCCTAGTAATGCGGAATGCCTGTGTCGGAAACGACAAGTATCAATTTTGTAAGTCTTTAGTTTGACTCGACCGCGAATTGAACTCCCGGATTCGGCCCCTGAGCCCGGTGAAATTGAAGGTAGCCAGCAGCAACAGGCGATATCCAACTCAGTCAGATTGTCCTGATAATCCAATATAGACATTGTGTTATTTGATTGAAATCCATTCATTGTCAGAGTGTGTGGGGGTGGGGTGGGCAATGCCCCCCCCCCGTCTTTCATTAGATCATGGTATTAACTCGGCCGGGGATTGAACATTCGATCTACCACACTGGGCCGACCGAAAACTGACCCACTAGTCCATCTTGCCGAGTTACTGTTTCAATGGTTCTTAATTGAGCAGTAATTCCAGATAATTTATTTCTGCTTCCAATTAGGAGGCCATAATGCCACACCTAATTAAATGGGGCATTTTGGCTAATAAGCCATGCAGCTTATGTGGCTTAATATTTGGCGCAAAAGATTTCCAGTCCAAGGTTAGGGAATAGCTACTTACGTTATAATCATGCAAGGCACATCCCACCTCCCTCCCCTGTTCTACCATCGCTTCTACTTCAAGCTGAGTGGCAATATAGTTTGCTAACCAGTAATTGATAATCACAAAACCAATAGAAACAATGAATCTGACATACGAATTCCATAACAATTAAGAAGTACCCATATACGTTCCCAGTGTCACAGCACACATGGAGAGGTTATAGTGTGGGTGTGAGATTACTGTACACACATTCTATTTACAACCCACTTTTAAATTTGCGAAATGCTACCCAGAGCCTGTCCTTAAGGCACCCTGCAGTAAACAGGTGCTGGGTATGTGAACCATGCACGGATTCTTTTGGGGATACAGCAGATTCAGGAAGCTGTCAGTGCCCGGTGCCGGAACACAGTGGAGAACTAGCTACCAGATAAGGTGACCATTATTCAAATATATAGCATGGTACAGCTTATAAGTGATATACTCCAATTCAGAATTACATATCATCCATATAGCATATATATATCATATATATATATGCATGGATTTATCTCCATAATGTGCATAGTGTGAATATATTCGTGTGTTGGTGGGTGGGTGGGTGGTTGCTCAAACTATATCAACATCCGGGTACTTCCTACTTCCGCTGGTGGTGGAAGGAAGGTAGCCGCAGGCTGGTTGCTTGGCAGTGTGAAGCCATGTATTAATTGGCGCAGAGTGGGTGTAGAGGCGCGTGTGGGAAGACCATTAATCACGGTGTGACAATGCAGTCTAAGCAGCCTTAATTATAGGCACATCCGGCAAAAATCCTACTGACAGCTTTTGTTTCCTTTCACATCAATCAAGCAAACATCGTTATGCCGAGTCTCGACCAGGCGCGTTTGATACTACCGGGGGGGGGGGGGGGTAAGGGTGGTTGGTTGTTTGCGTTTTGCACCCTGGTAACATATAAGGTCATATCAGGATGCGTATCGACTTGTAACAGTGCACTCTTATCGTGACATAATACTGCTGCCCCACTGGGAGAGCAGGCCACCAGCACTATGACCTGCTATCTAACTCAGTCCTGACATTATCGATCCCTTGCCATATCTGAATAATGCCTAGCACCTGGCTAGGAATCGACAAGTATCAAGTTTAAGTCATTGGTTTGACTGAACCAGGAATCGAACCAATGAGTTCGAATCCCACGATCTACCAAAACCAATGGCGGACACACAACTCATGAATTCGGCCATTCCCTCTGGTCCAGATTATGCTATATTTATACATTCCGTGCAGAACAATAATATATGTGATATATCTGTTTTATAGAATACATTGGCATGTTATACAGCATTCATATGTACCCAACCTATTCTAAAAAGTAGAATATCCTTGTATTTAGAGGTGTAACAATATATCAGATATAGAATAAAGGTGCCCAATATATGGGTTTATTGACAGTGTCTAAGGCAGTAGTGTTCACGTCACAAAGTTATGTTCAATCAGGAACTATTTTCCTCAGTCGACTCGCATGATCGATTGGTCATGTATATTGTATTCTGAAGGGTTTCCGTTTGAATATTCATGTCAAAATTCATGTACATGTAAAGAGTTAGATAAGCATGTATGTCTATGACACTATGCCAGTTTCCCTCGGAAGCTACATTGTTAAAAACAGGCAGCTTTACAACCTCGATGGAAAGGAATTGGGGCAAGTGACGTGCCTAGCACTACTGCATGGGAGTTGTCCTTGATGTATAGTTCACAGTTTGGGCAAATGCCTCATCTCTATAACTAGTATATGCAAGTCGCCACAATGAAACCAGTATTACAATTGCTTTGGCGGTGCCTTTCTGGGATGTCATTGGCTAAGCGTAAATTCCCGGCGAATCTTGCAGATAGGAAATGAAGGTTTGATTTATTGGTGGTTGTTTTAAGCCGTGTCGGCAGCATAGGCCATATTCACGGCGAGAAATGTTTGTATTTTGTTCAAACCATCACTTTTACATGTAAAAGGAGACAATCAATTATGTGCCAATAGAAATGAAATGAAGGAAACTTAACTCAAGGTGAGGTAAAATTGTGGAAGTGGAAACCATTGTACAACATTGTTTGATTAATCAATTATTGTAGCTGATTTGGGATTATCTCCCTAGCAACATGGAAAGCCCTACTAGTATCATCATGGACTTGCTTGATTCTGATGGTGCTAGATTTGTATTTAGCACATATTCTAAAGGGATGTCAATTGGTCGATTATGTAGTTGGGTTCTAGAATGGTGCTAGAGATACTGTGTGTGGGGTGAGATTAGAAATAAAATCATGACCACACTCCACCTCAAAGTGTTAGATGATGTACACATGGGTTATCAGGATAATACAATTAAATCAGATATCGCAGGTTACAGCTGACTGCCTCGCTCCCTAGCAACATGGACAGCCCAACCATTATGATCACATACTTGTTTTTGTAGACAATCAGCCTTGATTAATAATATTGTCCACTAACATATTAAGCAGTCAGCCACAACATGTGCAATATGAGTTAGTCGTATTATCCTGATGATCCCTGTGCTCAGGATCTAACAGTTTGAGGTGGGTTGAGATCATGAATTTCTTTCTAATCACACACCAAACATAGTATCTTTAGAACTGTGCTAGAACCCAACTACACAACCAATCAATTGACGTCCATTAAGCATAGGTGGTAAATACGAATCGGGTTGCATCAGATTAATAAATGTGTGAATTTCTTTACATATATCCATGCTATTTCTCAGAATCAAAAGGCGCCTGATACATTAAATCATTGTCTCGGCTGGGAAGGTGAATGGACTTAGCTGATGAAAGTAGGTTTGTGTTCAAGATTTAGGATTCCTGACAAGCCACCAATCATGCAGTAGGCTACACGGTTCGTAATCTACCGGAATATGGGTCTAAGCCCCATGTGTAGTTGTGTGTTCAATTTAATCACAATCATGCAATTTACCTGGCAACACCAACCATCAAGCCCCTTTCCAAAGGGAAAGCAATTTGCATAAGCCTACCCTCCAATGGCTCCTGCCCTGATATACTCCCGAGGTAATCGCACGGCCTGCCTGCCAGCTCTCCTTTCTTCTGGTTTGATAACCTGCTTTATCGTCGTTCAACATCACTTAAATATTCAGCCGTACTCAAAACCATGTTAACCCAACTAAATCAAGGCGAGCATGTTGGAGTTTTTTCTACCAACATAAGAAATGCAGCGTTGTTAATTGAATGCTATTAATTTCCACCCAAGCACGCAAGAAGTGCCGAGCTCTAAGCGGCCCAATTCAATAATAAACAATCTTAGCCCCAGCGTTATTTGCCTGGTGGACGCGCAGTCAGATCGCGTGGATAGAGTTGGCTGGAGATTTGCGACACGCCTCGGAAAAAATGCATCACTCACAGGCGCATCTCACTGACACTTCACCGACAATTCCCGCTATTAAATGTGGGTCGAAGGGAAGATCATAAATGTGGTTACTCACAGTTTACCACAACTTCCGGCTATTAAATGTGGATCGACGCAAAGATCATAAATGTGGTCACTACCAGTTCACCGCCAATTCCTGCTATTAAATGTGGATCGAATCGAAGATCATACATGCAGTTACTAACAGTTTACCGCCAATTCCCGCCATTAAAATGAGGATCGAAGCGAAGATCATAAGGTGGTTACTACCAGTTCCCTGCCAATTCCTGCTATTAAATGTGGATCGAAGCGAAGATCATACTTACAGTTGCTACTGATTTTACCACCAATTACTGCTATTAAATATAGATCGAAGCGAAGATCATGATGTGGTTACTAACAGTTTACCGCCAATTCCCGCTATTAAATGTGGATCGAATCAAAGATAAAAAATGGGTCACCACTTTGGCAAGTGGTTTTGCAACTGGATTCTGCTTGACTGCGCACTTCCAGTAGCTATAATTGATTTATATGGCCTGTGGTTTCTATTAATTCCAGTCATGTGTTAGGCGAAGGGAGTGTGTGATGGTAATTTAACGCAATATCAGTGTAATAGATCAAGTACATGTTCGAAGGCAGTGCTGTATGGGTGGGCTGGATTTGCTTGCTGGGTGTTTACGTCCTGGCAATATCTAAAGTCATATCAGGACAGGTACTGTCTTATGGCAGTGTGCACTCATGGTGACTTTATAGTGCTGCCACACTTGGAAATTCGGCAGCTGGCCCCATGACCTGATATCTTACTCAGTGACATTATCCCAACACTGACCTAACCAGTCCTTACCCTATCCTAATAATGGCGGGTGCCAGACTAGGAATCGACAAGTATCAATTGTATAAGTCATTGATTTGACTCAACCGGGAAGCCTGCGCATTAGCGATTCGGCCACCACGCCCGTGTTGGGTGGGCTCGAAGGGAAGGGGTGGAGACAGGGTGAAGGGTCCTTATTTTTAGTTTCACAACATTTCATTTCGGGACAAGTTACTTAGTGATCCGGCCCGGGTTACAGCAGCAGAGTGGGTTTATATGGGCGTGATACATGATGACCGCCTGTATTATCGCCCAACCGGTCCGTCCCTGGAGAATTGGATAATGAGCCCTGGCGGACCGGCGGGTCAGGAGGGAAGGGCGGCGAGAGGGGAGTGGAGGGTGGAGGGATGAGTAGGGAGGGGGGGGGGCTATCCCTGCCGCCAGGGGGCGCCACTATCGCGTGGCATGCTGGCGGCCTGGAGGAGGCGGGGTGGGGGGGCTCCTCCAGGCGTCCCCAGAGCGTCGGTTACGACCTGCCAATGGAATGACTTCACTGAGATAAGGATGATTAGTGCGCCGGAAGCCCGCTCGATGGCGCACGCGGCGATGTGGGTCGGATGGTGGGAGGTTGGTGGGAGGGTGGTGGGAAGGGGGCGCTTGTTTCGCCTGTAGCAGCGCGCCTCTGTACAATTTGGCTGCTTAATGAAGCTGCCTGATGAAGCTGCCTGCGCTTGGCTTCCTGAGTCTGCCGCGCTACCTACCGCCACACTGCCGTCCTGCTGGATCACTGCCACCCACGATTACATTCACCGCCCACCCTGAAAAGGGGCCCGCCACCGACCCTCCCCAACGCCGACCCTACCCCCACCCCCCCCACCCGCTCCCGACCCCAGTCGTCCATGGCCCCTAGTCAAAGGCTCTCACCCGTCACACTGTGCCATCACTGTCACCGACTCACTGTTGTTGTTGTTAGTTAAAATGTTTATTCTTCTGAAGAAATTAAGTTTTTCCAACGCACAGCTACTGATCTTCTAGCCATCGTTCATAGATGCTTTCCTTAGCAAGGTACGTCAAGAAAAGTGGTTTCAGGAAAATGTAATAGCAGCAATTTTGCTAATAATTATACAAAATCAAAACAGTCTATGAGATGCCGTTGTTTCCAAACCCATGTTGCTCATTTCTAAATGCAATTTGGGAGTTGGAGACACGTCCATGCTCTTAGTTCTCAAGAAGCTTAAATATCACATAAGGTGCTGATAAGCAACTAGAGAGTATTAGTTGTAATGCAAGTTCAGGGTAATGCAAGGTTAATATTAAGCAATGACAGGTTTTCTTTGTTGTCCTTAAAGCCGACATTGTCTCCCGTAATTCCAACACTGTCCACGTGCAATGGTGTAGTTCCCAGTCCGCTAAAGCTTTACCAATCAGGAGGAGATTAATCTGTGTACAAATGTTGGTAGTAATTAAGGAAGGATGAATGCATATGTAATGCATAAATAGACAGAGGCCAGGCTCTATATATATATTATAATTGCAAAGACAAACTGAGAGTAAGTGAATCTTAGGATCCCCTATCTGGATGTCGGGGATCCAATTTAGCCTGGATGTACTGCTAGGTGTCGAACCCACGGGTTCGAATCCTGCTTGAGTTAAACCAACGACTTACAAATGGATACTTGGCGCTGCCTAGCCAGGCGCTTGGCATTATTAGAATAGGGTAAGGAGTGGTTGGCTCAGTGTCAGGATAATGTGACTGAGTTGGATATCAGGTCATGGTGCTGGTAGCCTGTTCTCCCAGTGGGGCAGAACTATGAATTCACAATATGGGCGCATTCACACAAGTCGGTACCTATTCTGATGTGACCTTAGATGTTGCCAGGACGTAACACTCCAACCACCAACCAATCCAGGTGAATGTGGGGAGGTGGTGGAAGAGCTAATGGATACGACCTAGTCATTCTAAGTAACACAGGGCTTATCCTAAGCTAGGAATTGGAGTGTCTAGGAATTAGAATGCTTCAAAATAGAGGAAGGCATTTATTGTCAGAAAAGAAACTGTACCAGACGGGATGGCTGAATGAGTTGAGCGGCCGTCTCCCATTCTGGTAGATCATGGGATCGTGGGTTGGAACCCTGGTCGAGTGAAATATATGACTTAAAAATTGATATTTGTCGCTCCCGAGCCTGGCACTTGGCATTATTAGAATAGGGCAAGGATCAGTGGGATGAGGAAGGTCAATCGTCCCATATTGAAATTGCCCCTGCTTAATCAACTAATCTACAAACAATTTCTTTGTTAAATACCACATCAGAGAAGAAAAGTAAAGGCCCGGTCACAGTCACAGTAGTGCACATAGTTGAACGTGGAGGCTAAGGTAGTTGAAGGTAGTTGAATGTAGTTGAACATACTTCTCCTTGTACGCAATCGTACTTCTCCTTGGTAATAACGTCGGTGGGCCGTGAGTTCCGACTTAACCTTTGGACGCGTTCAAAAGAGCGCTACATTAGAGGCTGAATTTGCATCTGTGATGCTAACATACGTGAGCATACTGTAACATACTCTGGCATACTCTAGTATACTCTGGGATACTCTTGCATACTCTGGCATACTATGGCACACCCTAGCATACTCTAGTATACCCTAGCATAGTCTAGCATAATCTAGCATACTCTAACATACTCTAGCATACTCTAGCATACTTTAGCATACTCTAGCATGCTCTAGTATATTCTAGCATACTTGGATGAAGCCCTGGTCCCATAGCCGTTAGTGGACCTAGATGAACATAGTGGACGCTAAAGGTTGAACGTAGTTGAACGTGGTTGAACATACCGGCACCCATACAGTAAGATAAGTATCTGTACTGTAACGTATTTATCCATACCATAATGTATTTATCCGTACCAAAACCTGCCGTACCTTACAGTATTTCAACATAGTTTAAAGTACTTACACCACGTTTGACCCTTATAAGCCTCCACTACGTTCAGCTACACTCACCTACGTTCACCTACGTTCACCTATGTCCACTAACGCGTATGTGACCGGGGCATAAGAGGTATTGCAGCAGAATAACGCTGCAAGTGTTGGTTATGCGCCTGCTCTTGCCTTCTATATTTCTCTACTTGTTAAAGGCCTTATCATATGATATGATGTATGTAATTAGGAGCATCTACTGATGGTAATGGACGGTCAGTGATCTGGGTGAGCTGGAGTCGGGTAGGGTAGCGTTGCGGTGTGTGATAATCTACTGGAAGGGGTATGGCGGTTAGGGGTGTGGTGGGGGGTGGGGGGGAGGTGGAGGAAGGGGACAGCTGCGTTATCAGGGAGATGGCGTCGGGTGCGGAGATCGGGGACGGGGGAACAGGACCTACTGTTGTTGCTGGCCGTCCATTTGACGCCTGAGGCCACTAATGGGATTGTGCAGACATACTGGCTGTGATTTCATCAGCCTGCAAACACCGTCAGTAAGGCCTTCTCGCCAGCATTGCCGGTACGAGCGCCAGCAGGTCTATGTGCCAGCAACTGCTTGAGGGAGGTCGATGCCAAGGGGAAAGCGGGTAGGATGAGGAGGGGAGTGTGGGGGGGGGGAGGGGAGGAGGAGAAGGGAGAAGCGGAAGCTTGGTGTTGTGTCAATCAATACCCATAATATAGGGAATATTAGAAATGTGATATAATTGTGTGACCCATGTCCTAATAGCACAGATAATATAGAACACATGGGAGAAATCAAGGGGCATTAGAATAGGTGACTCATCGTGTTGGTAAAAATGTGAGGCTAAAAATAGAAGATACAATCACACAGCAGGTGGGACTCATGGTAAAATGTCTGAGCCTTTGGGGCGCACCTGGAAATTGGTTAGGAGGCGTCTTGATAAACAGTGTGGTGTTTGTGGAAAGTGCTCAGCACGAGTGAGAGTAGGTCAGAGGAGGGGGGGGGGTAGATTGGCATGAACTTAGTACAATAATGCACAGGTAGAGGGTGAATCAGCGCAGTGTGAATACTGCCCTCATCAAAAACGCCAACACAAATGCATATGTAGAGCGCTATATAGTATAATTCAACCAACGCAAGACAAGTACAG
>JASIRB010004035.1:0-15050 GCA_030323885.1 Branchipolynoe longqiensis | reverse complement strand
ATGATGAATGAACTTACTTTTGTTCCTGTATTGAAGGATAGCTGTGTCATATGTTGCATAGTACTAAGAGTAGTCCACCATTTCGAACTGGCAAGTTGGCCCGTGTGTAGTCTAGCCCTGTTGAAGTAGGATATGTGTACAGTGAGCTGCGGCACTGGCCATTAAATACAAGTCACTCTCAGACCTACTCTAAGGGGCCTAAGCTCTGACACTTTCACACTCAGTCTTTGATCAGAAACTTCACAAAAGAAAGCTATAGCACTTCAGCAGTGCCTAGGATCACACCTATGCTCGCACCTCTCGCTTCTCTTTCATTTATATTTCATTTATTAGATTTCTTTTATATCTATTACTTATATGTCATACCGACCCCAATTTTTTTATTTAAAAGGACGATCACCTATGTGTTTGTTTGTTTCATCTAAGTTTAGAACAAGTGTGATATGTTTTAATTATTTTATTTCAGGTTTGTTCTCTCCAAATTAGCGTTTGATGCATATCTTTTGAACATTTGTAAATATGTCAGGAATTGTCTGTCAAGTAGAAAGAATTGAGAATATTATGTATGCAGTAGTTCTTGTCACATACCCGAAACAGATTATAGTATTTCTTGGTAAAGCATTAATGTAACAGGCAATTGTCTTTGCACCCCTTTGCTGCATAGCTAAAATATGGCACCTCTTACATGCTGGTCATTGACACCTCATTCAAAGACTACTTCGCGCGCAACACCTCTTTCAAGTGACTCTATTTGACACAGGTGTTAGGCCCGACACCGTTGCCTAACGACTCAACTCAGGCCGTGACCATCTCCACTGACTTACTCATGCTCCCCAGCCTTACTATAAATTAAGCTTGCAGTCACAGATTGGTTATTTACTTCTTTGGAAGTAACCAGATCAGAATGCCAAAACAACGGAAACAAATTCACAATAGTTTTACAACTCAGTGTATATGCAGTTCCATACACTGTAAAGATGCCGACTATAGTGCTGCTCGATTGCACTTACTCAGCAAGTTTCGACTAGATATTCAAAGACAGCTTCGAAGCAAAGTTGGTCATCACCAATCAACAAAGACAGACTGGATTTGCAGTTATTGTGTAACCGAATATATTGATAAAATATTCAAACTGGGCCAAGAGTGTAATGGACTGACTACTATTCCTATTGGAAATCCAGAACCGGAATTGGATGCCACGCTGATGTATCTTGATGAGTCAAACACCAGGCATGATGTATATTCAGTGTCACTGGCCACTCTCCATCAGGACATACGGGCTATGCCCCATAACCTTCGGGCCTCATTGGCAAAGGAACTAGCAGCAACAGAACGTGAGCATATCAGAGCGGACACTATCATACAGACTAGAAACCAGGGTAACCATGAGATTGCAGCCCTTAGTACTTCTTTGGGCAATGTCAATGTCAATGAGAAAAATCCAATTTTGCTTGCATTCTTAGAAGGGCTGCAGGGTGAATCAAAAGCACCCTGCAGTGTGTACCAACTTTGTAAAGTTATTGAATGCTGTATGGCACTTACTGTGCAAGTAGCTGTGTTGCCAATCCATTTCAGGGAGGCAATCCTGCTTTATAAAATAACTAGAAGTCGGATGGCCATGAATGTAATCTCAGGATATGCACCCCATGGAGCACATACCACAATTCGCAACTGGCTAAAAAAACTGACTGCCAAAACAGACACAGATATGGCTCAAGCAGATGGTGACAGCATCGTAATCTTTGATAACAACCAGGTGCTCCAACGTCGGTGGCAGATTGCAGCACAGAATACTGTTAATTGCAGTGTAATCACCATGATGGTCTTCATGGAGATCGATCCTTTGGTAAGTAATTGTTCTCTCACTTTTATCAAAAAGATCCAAGTGACGACATTGTAACTCATGGGTTATGCATGTGTGCACACAGTGTAGCATTAATATGGTATGATCAAACCTGATGATAGTGCTTGTGTGATATATATAGAGTTGGGGCTACCCCACCACGTGGTGTGGTGAACCCGGGGTGACGTTATTGGGGCTTAGTGGGGGAGTACAGAAGTAAACCAGTACCGAACAAGTGCTTTTCTCATTTTTCCAATTTATATAAGCCTTTTTAAACAGACAGATGACTGTATGAATGATATAAACTTAATATATTAATATATGAAGAGTTCAGCCGCAAAACCCTGTAAATGATAATCCACCATTTAGGATAAACATAGGAATCAAACCTTCAAAAATTACATTGGTCATCAATCTTACCGATATCTAACTTTGCTTACATTACAGTCCAACCTTCAACTCCGTCCCAACTTGCGGCCATCTGAATGGATGTGGATAACAGATCATATCAAAATGGCTTCTAAGATCAAGAAGGCTGGAATAACATCACTAGATCACCAGCTTTACTATAATACACATCTCATTAAATGGCTGGAACCTATCCTGAAAAGGGTAGTAGCAGAACAAATATGGGATCCTGAAAAGGACATGTGCACTGATCAGGTAGACAAGGAAGTTGCTGAACAGAAACATGCAACTAAATTCAAGAAATGTCCTGGTTGTGACAATACACTGGTACCAAAGCTTAACAAGGTGTGTCCTAATTGTAAGCAGAACATTGCATCACTACGGTTACAGCAGAAAACAGCAACATCTACCAATGCCAAGCCAGCCATACACAAAGCAAGTAATGAAGTCAGAGTGGTGGTAGAAGTTCAGGAAGATCACTGCTACAAGCTGTCATTTTGCAAAGGTACTTCGGCGACATGTCCATATGCGCACCTGGACAACAACCACAAGGGAAAACCACCTAAAATAACAATTGGAAAACCAGTTTTTGTCAATCCTTGCTCTTATGAAGCAGTTGCACATGTCTTCCGAGAGATTGGAAAACAGGCTGGCGTAAAGCAATATGGTGGACACCGTGAGTGGATGACAGTTGTATGTGATGGTCTGCCATACGTCATGGGTTATCAGCTCATTGAAAAGCTCCATGAATGTTCCGTTTGCAAGAAATCACTATTTGGACCAGAAGATGTGCGTAAACATCAGTCAGCACATGAATCTAAGGGTGAGTCATGCACCATGATTCAAGAATTTGGATGGCTACTTCTCCAACCTGGTCCAGGCCACATCGAGATGAACATGCTTAAGGGCTATGTGAAGCTTATGTGGGAGCCATATTGGGAAACTATGGTGGAGGTTTTCAATTTTCGCTCTGAAAATGCAAAACGGTCTGCCAAAAAAGTCAGTGACCACCACAAAGGGTTCACCCTTGCACGGATTGCTCGTGAATCCTTTGCTGCAGAGTTATTGATTCCCTACATTCGGAATTCTCTTATGGAAGGTAAATCCGTACATGAACTGACAGTAAGTAACTTCATGCATTTCTGCAGTAAGGAGGTCGAATCTGCAAATTATGCCTTCATGCTTGACATGATATTCACTCTGTTGGATGCTTTGTTTGTATACAGGGCTGGAGTGAGAGCAGGGATTCCAGCTTTGATGGACCTTGGACGGGCCAGGTATGCCCCATTATGGTGTGCCAGACCGCATCCAATGTACAGGCAGCTGGAAGTGTATGACAGCATCATGTGTGCCTGCATGCCACCCAGTCTCAAAACGTTTATAGAGAAGACCAGAAGCGTCAACACAAGTGGCGTCGCCTACACTGGAGAAGGTGCTGATTTCAAATTGGAGGAGATCAATCGTGGTATTCAGCACTGGATTACGGCTGTTCCTCATGACACAGATTGGTTGCAGGCATGTGCCAACTACACGGGCCTAGGAGCACTCCAAAAATCCACTCTGACTGCAATGGGCCTCAATGATCGAAATGATAGACGACCGAAGTCAGCAGAGCCTTCAATAACTGCCCAAGTTTTTGCATTCCGGACAAAAATACGTGCAACTGGATATCTTTTGAACCATACCAAGAAAGGCCCCATTACAAATCTGACAGGGGAAGAACTTGATCCTGACATGATTAACTTCATAGACAATGCCAGACAAAAACGGTCCAAATACATTGACTGCTTCATCAAGCACCAGGGCAATGATAAGCCACCACAAACCTCTGTTCGTTTCAAAGAGGCACCATTGTTTGTAACAAAAACTGAGCGCCAAGCTTACTACGCCATTGGGAACCAGACCACTGCTACACTAAAGGAGAGAATAAGTCAGAAGATAATGACCATATCCGAGCAAGGAATGCGTAAGAACTTTCAGGTGGCATTCCAGGAGGAGGTTATAGCAAAAACTCCTGTGAAACAAAATTTCCTTGACTTCTATGAGCTGCTTGATGAATACCTGAATACCATTGAAAGTGACTCACTTTCTCTTGATGATGTAGGTGTAGACAACATGTAGCCCACGGAGAGGAAGTTGTATTAGTTTCAAGCACTGTAAAGGCAGCTGTATGCTCTAATTGAAACCATTTGTGTAGAGGGCGAGGAGACGCGCATGTTCTATTATGACTAGATGAGTCCATCTCCATCACCACTCAAACCTAGACATGCAGTTTAATCAATTATACAGCACAAGTTTAAATACAGTTTTTTTCAATGTAATATGTACAATAACAATAACAGTGAAACTCTTTGTAGTAATTCAATTGTAGTAATTCAAATCTTGCCCTGTACAGCTCGCTTAATGATGGACATAGCAACCTGACCACGTATCTTTTTTACCACTTTCCGTTGCCTGGTTGTCAGTTCTCTGCCAAGTTTAGGAGATCGAATTGGTCGCACTATCCTTTTTGGGCCTTTTGCATAAAATCGATTCACAATTATCTCTTTGTCCCGGGAATGGGTAATGGGCAAATGGTCATCAGCACTGGGAAGGGGTGCATCAGAGGAAGCAATACTGGGAAGTGTGGATGGCTGCCCCTTCCTCATTGGCCCACTTCGTAACGATTTCTGATGTGGAGGTGTGTGAATGTTTTGCGAAAGGTTTGGGGGAACTATTGAAGGAGGTGTCCCTAAAGAGGGGAATTCAAGTGGTTCCAGTGGTTCGGGGGAAAGGCTGTACTGCGTCCATGGGATGTTACCATTTTCTGGAGATGGTGGTAGAACAAGCCGCATCGGACAACTATTGCGTGAAAGTTTGGAAGGGGGTGTGTCTGGAATATCAGGAAAGGTATATGGATCTTCATCACTGTCAGAGGCATCATCATTGACTTTCAGAATAGTTGATACTCCACGAGGCGTTTGCTGACTTCGAACTGGAGTTGATAGTGGGTCATCTATGATCCCAAGGAAGGCTATGTTGTAGCTAGAGTTGGGTGTGGTGGCAGGGGTAGGTGTCGTCGGGTCAGTGTGTTGTTGCGTGGCCCTGCCATCTGCCCCACATCGCTCCTCACTCTCAAGTGTGGTTAGCCCTGGAAACAATAGTTTGAACGTTTGAATAACAATATTGTGGCACAACTTAATTACAACGCAATTAGCTATTGTCATAAAGTATACACACATGGAGGTCCTTCCATATAATCTGATTCAAATAACTGATTCAAAAACCAAAATAGTACATGTTCTAAATAATATAAAATGTCTAAGATAAATTTAAGGACTTTCCAACACCTCTGTCAATGCTAAATTATAATTATACCGATCGATCCGGTACGGATTAATGCATTGTTACTGATGTGACAGTTTGAATATGTGGTTGGCGACATACATTATGAGGGTAATCTACATAATGTTTATATTACCATTATTGTAATGGGGAAACAGTTCATAATGTCAAATTATAGACTTACCTGTCATGGAATACTCATTCCAAAGCTCATCATTTGAGCTGTAAACCCAACGTTAATGGTTATCATCCTGAAAGAGAATGAAGCATGAACCGCCACATAGAACAGCCAACTGGTGGGCCTTGGTGACGAGGGTTTTCCTTCTTTCATTGCGCTTCCTCCTACGGGTATTCACATTACGATCGTATTCAATCCTATGAGGACCAGAGTGCTGATGCCAGTTGGGATATCTGTCAAATTTAAAACATAACATTTATGTATGTGCTAAATACCTGTCTATTCCTCAGATAACTGCAAAGCGAAATGCTTTTTTAAGTAAGCACCATTCAATAATTTTGAAGAATAGTAAAATATTTTGTATGCGTATTGGTACGAACAACTATGTCCTCGACCTAATGTGGTTCAGATTATATTTCAGGATTTAACCATTATACATTTAACCATTATATATTTAACCATTATATATTTAACCATTATATATTTAACTAATATATTTAGCCAATATATTTACCGAATATATTTAACCAATGTATTTAAACAATTTATTTGACCAATATATATAACCAATTTATTTAGCCAATTTATTTGACCAATAGACTGAGAAATCATGAGGTGATATGCAGTTCTAATATCCCCAACCTATCCAGTGGTATTTTTACAACTACAGCAAATAATAAAAGTTGCTGCAACTTACTGTTGTGGCCAGTGCTTTGTTGGTATCTGGTGAGCCATTATGTAAGACAGTTTCGCTTGGGGTGTATCTGCTATTCCAGCTGGTATTAGTACTATTCAGTAGTCCACAGTAGAATACAGTAGTGTACAGATCCTGGCAAGTCAGTTGAATGATGAGTTACGGGACAACGTAATCTATATAGAACATGTCCACCAATGAAGACCATGGAAATGCACAGCTGCGTGGCAAATAATGTTCAGATGTGTGACATGAGAGTAGAGTATGCCTGGATACTGCTGAAGGGGATGACATAGGGCCACAGGGGCTTAGTTAAAACATGACATGTCCTGCTCAGAAACCTCTACCTCGCTTAAAGCTGAATACAGTGTGACATGTGGCATGAGCGTGGAGCGTGCCTAAGTGGATGGTTTAGGTGGGCTGGTGAGGTGGCAGGAAGGGGTCGTGGAGATAGGGGAGACAGAAAAGAGCAGGGCATGTCAAAGTAGCGTTGGCAGCCAGGAGTTTGCAGGTGGCATATGGAGGGGATTGGGGGTGCGGGTGGGTGAGGGGGTGATCGGACATGGGGTGGGGGCGAACTATGGGAAACGTGAGTGGCGTGGGTGGCGTGGGTGGCGTGGGGGGCCGCCGGGGCGGCGAGGCCTGCGGTGAGGCCGTGGCGGGCGGTGGCCGGTGGCCGGGTGGTCAGCGGAGATGAGAGAGACGGGGCCTGTGGTAAGGCCGAGGCGTGCGGTGGCCGGGTGGGCTGCATAGATGAGAGGGGGGGTGGCGGTTGGGTGCGGTGTGGCGGTCTGAGGGGGGGTCTGTTGGGTCGCGGCGGGCGGTAAGTTCTTTGTACGTTTTATTACAATAATAGTTTGCACATTATGTAGTCAAGTGGGGCAGGATTGCATAACATGCTCGATTTTGTTTGTCCCTGATATTTCACCTTTGCTGATATAAAGTTAGTTAACACAGATAATATCGTGGTTGTCATGTCATTATTATTTTACCATTGCTTTAACACCAACTAGACCAGACGGGATTTTCGAATGAGTTAGAGTGTCCATCTCCCGTCCGTCTCCCGTGTTGGTAGACCATGGGGTCGTGGGTTTGAACCCTGGTTGAGTCAAACCAATGACATAAAAATTGATACTTGATACTTGTCACTTCTTAGCCTGGTGCTCGGCATGATTAGTAATAATGTAATTCAAAGCCTAAAATGTCCACTATTATCGGCAATAATAGTCTGAATTAATTGTGATATTAGCCCAAATAAAATATTGTTTGGTGATTATTCTGGCCTATGCCTGAAAAATCGCCCACACCCTGACCCCTTTAAACTGTTAATTCTGGAGTTGTTGACTATGGTGTAGGCAATAGGAGTTGGTGGGCTAATACCCATACCCACACTGACACCCACCTCGGTCATCATGCTTGGGTAGACTGCTAAAACAACAACAACCCATCTGCCTGTGTGTATAACAAGTAAGCACATTAGAGACATAATTTGTTTTACACCATATATGATGATTTGCTCGTATTCCTGTTTATTTCTCATTAACTATGTATGTTTTTTTATTTTGAGAACAGTGATCATTAGAAGGGACCATGGTGGTCCTCTAATTAAAGTAAGTAATTTCTTGATACAAACCCCACAATGTTATAGACAAAATAAGATTACCTCTTTATTCCAATGTAATTTAATTGCATACTATGGAAATGCTGTGCATGAGAACATTTTTTTGTCACATGAACAGCAAAGATCTGGTTAAGCCCATTCTCGTGATATAATTTGTTAGGTTGTGAATTAAATATTAAGCAAGCTGTAGGCCGCAACACTGGACCCCTATATAAAGCTATATGGAAACCGTCTTGGTTTTTCAATACGCCTTGAAAAAGCAAGCCGTTTTGAAATCCAAGTCGTGGCCTCTACCTGTTAAGAGGACAAATATTCATAGCAAACTGGTCTCGCTCACCTGTATTATTGAAGTCCAGACCGGTTTTCTTTAATATGTACAACGACCGCATACCCGCCAAGAAAACCTGACAGATGCAAATTGTGGCATATGGTACTTGGGTGGGTTCACGCACAGAAGAATACACGTCCCCTAAGACATTTTGCGATAAGGGTAAGGCACAACTGTCACCAGATGGGACGGGAAGGTTTCCCTCATTGAGCAAAGCTGACAACACTCCCGGCGTTGCAGCTGTTTTTAATATAAATAAGCAGCATCTGCTAAGAATTCAGTTGATATGCCTTGCGTAGGCATCGCAGCAATATTTTTGAGGGTGGGCACCATATTCTTACTATCATGCGGCAGAGCTTTACCGTCATGTGCGATTTGCTTACCACCAGCTGCTTGTAGCCTGGCCAGTGCGGCAGGGTCGTGACGCGTATTATCGCGTCCCTGACGATCACCTGCTAATATAGCTTGTTCTAAGGAACAAGGCTTGTCAAAGGCACAACAGAAAGCCATATGGCCAAACCCTCTGCACCTGAAACATTCAGTATTTTCTGTGACGCATGCGCGTCCAGGACTTGGTCTTGGATATGACCCTGTAGGTCTGCCCTGTATATCAGGATTAAACGCTGGGCGTCTACCTACCCATTTCCTTTGGCCAGAATTATCTGGCGGATTGTTATAGGGTCGAGAACTCTGACCATTAAAGACACTGATGCCTGCATTAAAATCGTCATATGGGGAGTTATCCTCATACGACAATGCGTCAGAGGCGGAAGCAATTCCCGCCACAGCGCGTTTAGTCGGGGTCATACAAGCCTTGGCTGCATAATCCCGTAACATTTGATATATGTCTTCCATGGTATGCTTACCAGGAGACCATTGCTTAAATATCATATCGCGTTCCTCACGGTCACGAAGACCATTGATAAACACCGATACGGTTAAATGATGTGCCATTCCACAACCTTGACCAGCCTTTCTGGCCTCAGATTCGAACATGATGCGCAAAAAGGAAGAAGGGAAGGCGGGGGTGGAAATAAGGCGTTTTATTCTACGCCTCAACAGAGAACATACAGAGTAAACAGTGGATAAGCTCCAGGGAGCGACAGTGAGAGAACTCATAAGGAGCAAACGTAATGGTCAAGAAGGCTCCACGGAGGAGTGAAGACCTCAGAAGGAGCAACAACGTATATAGTAAGGATGAAGGTAAGGAAGCTCATGAGGAGCGGATAAATGAATAATGTTCGGATAAATTAAATGTCAGTAGAGTGAGGGGGTGCCGAGGAGCCCTCCACCGCTGGAAAGAAAGGGGGGGGACAGGGATAGTTGGGTGGGTGGGCGGAGGAAAAAGCAGGGAGCTGGAAGGCGGCAGGAAGGTGAGTGCCGAGGGAGGCCGGCGGGCAGCCTTATAAGGGAAGGGGGGGGCGGCGACAGCAGCTGAGGTGTGAATGCTGGCGGCCCGGGGGAGGGCGAGAGGTGGCGAGCAGCGGGCGTCGGGTGAGGCGCGAAGGCTGCGCGACCCGGGGGGCGGGGGAGGTGGCGACGCGCCGCGCCATCTGCCGAGGTGAGTAGGCAGCGCGACACGGGGCGGGGGAGGGTCTCTTCCTCTCCTCGCATTCCATAGTAGATGGAATTTGCTGAATCAGACAGACGTTGGAATCTCTTCTCAAAGAGTTCCCATTTAGAAAAGGGATCCATACCCTTGAACTGCCAAGCTAAAGCTTCTACTAATTCATCTAAGGTGGCGCAATTGTCTTGCTCCCACCTGTCAACAGCAAGCTGGCTGTGGCCATCTTGCAGCAAATGTAAAAGGCACGTCAGAGCAGTAGTTTCGTTCCACCGATTTACTGAGATGGCCGTGCTAAATTTTTCCCACCAGGTATCCCAGGCTTGGTTGATACCGTCAAATGGGGGCACTTCTACAGCTCGAACCCTAGCCGGTTGATACTGCTCGTGCACGCTTATATTACGGTCACGTAGATATAGAGATCGATTTACAGCCGAGGCACCAATGCCTGGATTAATATTGGATGCTTCCATTACAGCCCGGCAAATAGCTGGGTTATTCTTGATGAGAGCATGTTCTGCAACAGTAAAACAGTGACCAGCAAAGGAGTCAACACCAGCAACTTCCTCTTGGGCGCAAGATGCGGCTGACTGCCCAGCCTGCGCTGCAGTTATAGGGGCTTTCCCCTTAGATGCATTTGACGCGTTCACATTATTACTGGATACGCACAGACTTTGGGCAGCGTTAGTTTGCCACCCGGCTAATGCTTGCCATTGGGCACGCAATTCATTTTCGTGTGCAAGGATTTTCCTTTCGCGCTCTTCTAGCTTTGCTAGCTGGTCACACTGACTGGGATGTTGCATGGCAGGGACAAAATAGGATAAATCCATTACTGGAGGTGGCAGAGATGGTGTTGGGGTAGCAACCGTCTTTTCTCTCGGAAGGAAAGAAAAGAGGCTGCCTTCCTCACGAGTGACCCTAAGCGCTTTTTGCACGCCTTGAGCAACATCAGGATTTTGCGCATGAGCAATTAATGGGGCCGTTAAAGCCAACGAGGGTAAAGTCTTACCAGCCGCAGCTGGGTCGACTTTTGAAGATTGGGGGGATGCCCCATCAGGCCGGACTGGGTCCGCCGAAAACTGGAAGGGTGAGACGCCGGTACTTCGGACACTGTCCGATTCAGCAGAGACACCATCCAAGGACGGTGTCTCATGCACATCCCCCTCCTCTGCCACAGTCGCTGCTGAGTGCAAACAACAGCGGCGAGAGGTGGGCGGACCATCTCCCAACTCCTTTTTTCTAGCCAGCTCGCAGTTCTAGTTAACTGCGAGCTGCTTGAATTATTACTTTGGGCCAATTCCCACTAATCTAAAGTTTTCCTCTGAATTTCTTTTTTTTATTTTGTTTTTTCCTTTTTACCAAGGCGGCGCAATTCGCGCCCCCGGTGAACTGAGTAGCCCACATCAATAGATGTGAGGTAATCGGGACGAGCGCGCAATTTGCCCAAGGCGAGTAGGCCGCCCACTTCAGATTCATATCATAGAATGTTCAAATGAGTTATGTGATTGTATGACTATTATATATCTAAGAAATATATATTCCCAAAATTGAAATATTATAGGTTAAGGTTACTTTTGGTTCCACAATTACTGTTGACATTTCTATGCATTAACTCCCTACCATAGGCATAGCTGTACCACCAATAGCTGTCATGATCACCATTTAAATGCATTTATATGCATTGGTTGAACATACACAGCATAATGTGTATATGTATGTAGCTATATGTATGTCACTGTAATGACTGTAAGATGGGTGCATTTATATTCTGAAGTCTTGTGTTCTTTATAAATGCTCTAAATAATATGATTCTCTGTTCAACTCATATAAAGTATGCATCGGTCACTGTATATCCACCACTGATGGCATAGTGTGGGGTTGGATTCCTATCATAATGTAATGAGTGTAAAGTAAATTATTATAGGCCCGATATTTAAAGAATTCATTGTATTTATTAGGAGTGCTCTGAGTAACCTGATTCTCTGCTCAAATCATTTATATGCTTGTATAAGGCCAGTAGATTGCATGTTTTGTATTTTCGGGTAAATTTAATAATGTAAACTTTATCATTTGACTACACACAACATTTAGTCACACACAAACAAAGCGGAAAGCAAGGCGGCGACAGCAACCCAAAATGCTGCCACCCGCATAAAAACCAGGCGACTGCAGCGGGATTCGCGAATAACAAAGCCTCAGTGTGAGACGAAATGCTGCCATCCGCATAATCTGCGCGACATCAGTGGCCACCAGCTAAAAGCAAGGCAGTAATTGCAGCGGGATTTGCGAATAACAAGGCCTCAGTGCGGGATGAAATGCTGCCGTCCGCATAATCCGCGTGACAGCAGCGGCCACCAGCGGCCACCAGCTAAAGGCAAGGCGGCGACATCGGTGGGATTCACAAATAACACGGCGTCAGCCCAGGACAAGATGTTGCCACCCGCGAAACAAGGCCATGCTGCACTGACAGCTGGATGTGCGGGGCGAGCGGCAACCACCTAGGGTTAAAAGATCCTGCCTATGCTCCGAGCTGGATTTGCGGGGCGAGCAGCAACCACCTACGGTTAACCGATCCAGCCTACACTACGAGCTGGAATTGCAGGGCGAGCGGCAACCACCCGCAGTTAACTAACAGCTAGATTTGCACTGACAGGTGGATTTGAGGGATGAGCAGCAAAACCACCCGCGGTTAACAGATCCGGCCTTCACTGAGTGCTGGATTTGCGGGGTGAGCAGCGAAACCACCCGCGGTTAACCAATCCAGCATACACAACGAGCTGGATTTGTGGGGCGAGCAGCAAAACGACCCGCGGTTAACCGATCCAGCCTACACTACGAGCTGGATACGAGCTGGGTTCGCGGGGCGACCAACGGCCACCAGCAAATAGCAAGTCCAGCCAGCAGTGACGGTTGGCTTCGCGGGGCGACCAACGGCCACCCGCAAATAACAAGTCCAGCCAGTAGTGACAATTTAATTTGCGGGACGAGCAGCGGCCACCCACAGAATCCGGACGAGGGCATCACATTAGGTATTGTTTTGGGCATATTCTATTTACGGGGATGGGTTCACGGGGCTATGCAATATGCGGGGTCTATTTAAATGATACATTTATATTTTTATCTTGTAAAACACACACCACCACATTAAAAATACACCTTGATTTGTATATAGTTTGTAATATTGTATGTGGTATATTATTGGTATATTGGTCGAGCAGACAATCAGTTGGCACAACCGTTTTAAGTTGAGCAACTTTTTTGATGAGAATTGTAACTTATTGATTTCGGGGTGATTTCATAAAGTACAAATTTAATTAAAACCATACATGTTGGTAAAACCAATTGAAATTATACCACAGTATCCTTGTAAGCCTTCACGGTTAAACTGGGACACAAGGGGATGGGGCCAAATCAAATTGTAATATATTAACCCTAAACTTAAATTTAAATAAAAATTAAAATAACCAGGTTTCTATGAGAGTAAACATGTGTGAACATTCTACCATTTGTTTTAATTATCAAAATAATAGCAATTTTCCTCGGGCTGCTTTCTTCCAGAGGGAAACAGCCTGTGGTTGGTAAACCTATTATAGTAAATATAAAAAACTGGCACTAAAATATATCAAATGTTTCTATTTGGTCATCTGGAAGGGCACTGGAATATTCACAATTTTAGGGAACAAACAAACACCAGTTAGGCCTATGAAATATAACTAAAGGGTTAAACTGGTGAATATGTTCTTCATGGTTGCACTGGTGAATATATTCTTCATGGTTAAACTGGTTCAAAATGAGCATTGAATATGTATGTCTCTAAACTATGAAGCTTAACAATCATTTACTGCACCGTTTCTTCTCTCTGAGGGCACCAGCTTGGTTTTCACAAATTTTCTAGAATATAGGCCTAAAACTAATTTATGGGGAAATAGACATACACATTCAATCAAACTAAACATTAAATTAAACCACGCCTGACCACCAACACTACTTTTCAACTCGCCTCCCGGCTGATCACCAACACCACGAACGGACACCGCTAAGGCCGCTAAGGCCGCTAAGGCCGATCACACGACCAGACCCACCACTCACGCACTAAGGAACAGACGACAGCCACAAACAATACACCTTACAGACGCCCAGAGTTTAACACTGAGACGGACGGGCGCCCATGCCACAAATGGAACTGGGGGACGGATTGTGGCTACACTGCATCCCTGTGCACTTGGTGCGCTAATAAATATAAAAAATCCAACCCACACAGAGAGCAAGAGTGCAACAACAAAAAGCGACAGACTGAGCGCAAGGCCGCGGCACTCGACACGGAAGAATCAGCCAGAGCGGTTTTTAGATAGCGGCCCTGGCGAGGCTGGGGAAAACGCCACCTCAGACGACGCACATGATACGCCGCAGCCGACCCCACCCGTCCTACGCCTCGTCTCCTCCACACGCAGGTTCGTCCTGGCAATCCCGCCCTGGGACCCAAACCCACACGTATACGGCACTGAGACCAAACCCGCACACACTGACGCGCCCACTGACCCCGCTCCCACCAAAACCGCACCACGTGGCGTAACGGCCAGAACGGCCCAGACCGATGCTGAGATTCCCGCCAAAACAAGCTGGAGCAGCTCAATACACGCGTCACTGGACACCCCTAACCGTCACCTCACGCCGGACGTAGACCGCCACTCCCCTCCCTCAGATGTCGCCGCCTCCGACCCATCAGTTGCCACCCCAGACCCCGATGCCACCACTAACGACACCGCTAATGGCCATTACAGTGCTCGCCTACTGGACACCGCTGTGGCACCCTGGATGGCTCCGGGCCACAACGCCGCCCGCCTACCCGACACCGCAGCCATAACTCGTCCTCAGACACATGCCGCCCAGAACACAGATGCCGAAAGCCCCCACCCGGAACCGGAAATTGAACTCTTCCCCCTTCCGGCCAGCACACACACTCTAACCCCGACCCCCGCCAATGCCCCCCAAAACCCCCACCCTTCACCCCTAGCCCCTCCTCTCACCCCCCCCCCCCCCCGACCACAACCCCAACGCCTTCCCACCGACCCTCCCCCACACACCCCCAC